>QEPC01013456.1:947879-966056 GCA_003113815.1 Sphenodon punctatus | reverse complement strand
CCGCCGCCGCACCCGGAGCTCCGCAAGGTAAGCGCAAGCTATGCACTTTAGTAGGGGTGATCCCTGGGGGGTGGGGGGGTGTTAAACACCCCCCCCCAGGGATCGGGTCATACTTACCGGCGGCTGCGGGGACGCCGCGGCTGCTGGTGCTGGGGGGTGGGCTCGCCTCTCAGTCTGTTTTTAAACAAAAATCCAGGCTGGGCAGGGTGGGTGGGGAGTGTCCCCCTTCCACCCGCGCAGCCTGGACTCGGAGAGGGTTGGTTTTTTTTTTAAACTTGGGGCTTTAAGTTTTTACATTGCAGCCATTTTTAAATGGCTGCAATGTAAAAAATCCGGTACCCGGAATCCGGTACCCCAGACCGGATTACCAGGTCGAATCCGATAATGCCGGTACGCCTGGTACCGGCATTATCGGATACCGGATTTTACCAGTTTCCCTTCCCTACTATGCGCCTTGTGTAAAAGTGGCATGAGACTCAGGAGCAGTTCAAGAGCCTAACTGAGCATGCGTCAGGACAACTCTAAAGGGTGTGATAGTGCCCACTAGGCATACTCCCACAGCTACACAGAAGCCACTCTCCTACAAATATAAATTACAAAAATAAAAAATATAGGTTTAGCATTTCTCTGCCTCCTCCTCTGTCTGACTCCCTCTTTCTTTCTCCCATGCCCCCCTCACTGATTTCCCTTTGTGTGTCTGTCTGTCTCCTTCTCATTGACTTCAATGCTCTCTACTTTGCCCTCCTCTCTCTAGCACATTCATCTCCCCCACTTTCTGTCACACAGGGGTAGGGGTCAGACTACAGAGAGCTGAGGGGAAGGGCTAGAGCAGGGAGATGAACAGGCCTGGGAGCCAGAGTGGTGGTGGTAGTGGGGCGGCGGTAAGAACAAAGTATGTGGAGACCTCCCAGCCACTCTCAAGGCGAGGAAGGCTCATCATAGAAAACCTGGGTGTCAGGGAGAGGCTCATCAATGAGGTCCCTAGGAAAGGAAAGGGAGAATATGAAGGGAACACAAGAGTCAGGAGGGACAAAGGACTAAGGACAAGGAGCACAAGGGGAACACCAAAAAGCAAGGGAGGTCAGGAACAGAAGGAAACCTTGGACAGGGAGTGGGTAAAAGGGAGGAAGCCAAGAGTTAGGGGCTGGGACCAAGAAGGAGCAAGTGGCTAGGAAACAGGACTAGAGCAAGACAGGGATACTCAGAGACAATAACTAAGAAGGCACAGAGACAGAGCGTATGCAGGGGGAGGGGAGTTACTCCACCCAGCTTCCCGCTGTTACCAGCATGCCTTAAATGCTGCTGGTACCCAATCAGGAAGCTGTGGGTGGGGCAGGACAGAAGTTAGGTAAGGTGAAGGGATAAGAGGAGACACAGGGAGGAGAAACCCAGGCAGGAAAAAGGTCAGAATGGTGCTGCCAGCTGCTGAGCCAGTGCTCTGGGAAGCCAGAGGCTTTGGGTTCATGACCCAGGGCCTTACACTTCCCTGTCTGTCTTGTGTGTTTCCTCACTTCCCTTCCAAGTCCACTGACCCCTTCTCTTTCTGGCCAAGACTGGTTCCTTTCTTCCTCCATGGATTCAGGCCTGCAGGTGGAGGGTGGCAGCAATAGACGGGTTCCTTTCCCAAGCTGGGAAGCAAATTCCAGCAGAGGAAAGCAGACAGTGCATGAATGCTCATGGACTGTTGCCATTGCCAGATCTGGACCCATAACAGCAGCTCATGAGCATTCCTTCTTTTCCCTCCTGTGAGTGGATCTGAAATGAGTACCCTCTAAAATGGGCATACCTGTTGACTAGTAGGGATGTGCAATTTGTTTCATTTTTATTAGTTACAAATATGAATGGATCCTCGTTCGCTTTAGTAACTAATGTTTCAAAAATGATTTAATAAGCAAAAAACATGTTTGCATGCATTTGTTTTAGTTTATTTGTCATTTTAAATTATAAAAAATGAATAAAATAAAATAAAATTAAAACAAAAACCACCACTGTGCACGTCCACAATGGCCACCAAGGCCATTCTGCGCTTGTACTGCCCTTTTCCAAAATGGTGCCGGAAGTGTCACTGCCATTTTGGAAAAGGGTACACTTCCAAAGGAGAACAGAATGAGAATTGCTTGGATTCTCTCCGAGAAAAATTAGAATCTCGAAAAACAGAATACCCAGTGCTGATGGAGAGGAAGGGAGGAGCAAGTCATGCCGGTCCCTGCCCAGCTTTCTCTCCTTGTCTGGGGCTCGCAGCTGACTCGATGGGGAAAGCTTTTCAATGGCAAATTTTCAGGAAAGGGAGAGGGGACAGCATGAAGGAGGAGGCAGATCCAGATAATTTTATTTTATTTATTTAACAATTGTTTATACCACCCCTCCAGCTACGGGCAGCTTGGAGGCAGCTTCAGCTGATATCTCAACATTTTATTGGCTAGCAGGTGTCAGCAGCCAATATAATGCTGAAAAGCTGTGCTAAGCCCACCTCTTATCTTCAGCTCTCCCCCCTCCTACCTGAAACCAGGGAGCTGTACTGTAGTTGATTTGCACGTTTACCCATATGATTACCTTGTCTGGGGCTGGAAAGATATGGTAGGGGGGAGCTGAAGGGAAGAGGTGGGTTTAGCACTGTTTTTCAGCATTCTATTGGCTGCTGAGTCCTGCTAGCCAATGGGTGATTTCAGCTGTTACGTTGTCTGACATCACCACAGTCAACCGCAGTCAACCACGGAGGGGGTTGAAAGCAGATGAACGTCTGTTTGCTTGCATCCAGATGTTCACCTCAGTCAACCACCCGCGGTGACCCTAACCATGCTTTGTTCTCCCACACCACAGCGGTGAACGAAGCGTGGTTAGGTGGAATCTGGAACGTGATGAAGGAAAAGTAATGTCTGTTACCTTACCTTCACCGCGTTCCAGAGTCCTGGCGGTGGGCAGCGGCAGTGGCCAGATAGGCTGCTGTGGCTGCCTGTGTCGGGGAGGGCGGGCGGCCGGGGAGTGCAGGGGGTGGGGCCATGTGGCAGCATTCTGCACCGCACGACCCCGCCCCCTCCGGGGGTGCCGCTTTAGACGTTACGGGCAGGTGCTTTCACCACGGGCCGTGGGGTAGTTCAGACCATGGCCGGGGGCAATGGAGCGCATGTCTGTTGGCGCACCCCTTCACCCCTGGCCATGGTCCGAACCACCCCATGGCCTGTGGTGAAAATGCCCGCCCGTAACATCTGAAATCACCCAATATAATACTAAGATATCCGCTGAATCTGCCCCCTGTCTCCTGCTCTCCACCCATTCGTGAAATTTACCATCAGAAATCTTTCCTCACTAAGACACCTGCCAGCCCCAGACAAAGTAAGAAAGCTGGGCAAGGAGTAATGTGGTTTCCTCCCCCCCTTCAATTTTCTGGGCTGGGAGACCAGCCTGGGCAGGGGGAGGGGAGAGGAAAATCTTTGCAAAAATCTGAAGCAGGATCAAAATGTCTGCAAGATCTTGACCTTGATTCTCGATCCTCACAAGATTTTCACAATAATAAAATCTATTCTCGTTTCATCCCTAACTGTGCAAACACTGGCTGGCTTTGCAGGTGAGTTGGGCCTGCCTCACAAAAAATAGATAGCTTGACTGCACAAGTCTGTATATATAATATTTCTAATGTCTCCTGGGAACTTAACTGATGTCAGAGTAAGTTCTCATACTTCTTTAGTTTAACTGAAACCATGAATTTGGTGGAGATGTGGGCAGACAAATCTGGTGTTGAGGTACAACTCTTCAAACAAGGCTGCCTCTAACATTCTCTTGATACCCTATTTTCTGCCAAATTACATGACAGAGCTGTGACTTTTGCGTTTTGTATGTGTATGTGTTAAAAGGGAAAGAACCCTGTTCTAATTTCCCCTCAAGATCGATGAACCTCAGCATTCCCTCCCACGGATCGTCTTTTTAACTTCTTGTTCTGTATTAATTATTATATAGTAAATATGTTTTCTCCTGTTATGTACCACTTTCCTCTACTTTAGTAGTGGTTACTGCTTTTGGAGAAGATTCATGACCGTATTACACCTTGGAGTGTGTTATCTGCCATGAGGGGATAATAATTTCAAGTAAATACATCCAAGGGAATCATTATTATCTCGAATGAATCTTGAAGCAGAATATACTATTTTTAAAATTAATTTCTAGTAATTTAGGAACCACATGAGGACTTCAACTTTGTTTGTTTGTTCACTGTGATTTTTCTTCAGGTTTTCTGGACAGCAAACCAGAATCTGTCTGTGCAATAAGTCCACATGTCGGAAACCTGACTTCTTCAAAATTGTATTTTATTTGTTGAAATGCTTGTACTCCAGAAAATGGGGGTGGTGGTGGAGGGCAGGGGTGTAACATCCATTGAGTGAACTGGGAATAAAATCGGGGGCCGCTAGGTCACAGGGGTTGCTGCCTGGCTCATTGGGGGCGGCCCCACGGGGACAGCCCCACATCTGGGCTGGGCTGGAGGAGGCCTGGGTGCAGGGCACCCCCACATCATGGGGGCGGTCCCCATCCCTCACCTGCCTCTGCATGCTAGTAGTGATTCTGCAACAGCAGCAACAGCAGCAGCGGGACACCAGGACACTGATCGGACAGGGAGATAAAGCTGTTTGTAAACAAACTCCTCCGCATGTGAATGGTCAGAAGGTTGTTGCCTTGTAAAGAAGGTTCTTTGGGATGGTTCATAATGTTCTCACACCTTGGTTGTGCATACTCACCCTGTTCAAATAATAGACCACGTGATTGTCATGAGTTCTAGTATAAAAAGCACTCTTCCCCTCAGAATGACAGTTCCTTCCAACCCTTTCTAGGAATATAAGAAAATTCCATGGGGGACTGGAAGGGTGGGTGTTGTTAGACTGTTAAGAGACATCTCAAAGAACCTTGTGTACAAGGCAGAAACCTTCTGTTCTTCTTCGAGTGGCTCCTCACAGGCCCTTTTTACATGGCTCCATCAGGTGGGGTGGGGTCCGTGGGCTCGCTGGTGTGTGGGTGGGGCATGCACACAGCTGCACATGCATCCCCACTCACCCCCCCACTCATCCACACCCATTTGCCGCACCCATTTGCCGTTTTCCCTGGTTGCTCCATCAGGGCTGGCCCGAGGCATGTGTCATCAGCGCCCAGGCACATGGCCCCATGGGGGGAGGGGACCCACGCTGCGGCGGGCTAGAGACTCACAGACGCCACCGGTTTCACCACCACCACCACCAGGCATCTCCGAGTCAGTCGTGGGGGGGGGGGGGTAAACTTCCTGGGAATCCCTGGCCAGTTATATGCTGCGGAGCTGAGCTGACACAGTCAGGTTGCAGGTAAGTAACCAGCCGCCCCTCATCCCCTGAAAATCCCCTCCCCCCCCAATTCTAGCAAGTGCCGGCCGGCCTTTGGGGCCCCGCAGCAAGGGTTGGCACATGACCCCTGAAACCCTTGGGCCGGCCCTGGCTCCATGTGTGGGGTGTGAGTGGGGATGCATGATAGGTGGGCGCATGCACCCCTACTCACCTCAGACAACACATTGTTCACACAGGGCTCCCCCACCCATGAAGACGCAGAAATCTGCGTGTTCCTGGGTGGGATAGGCCCGTGTAAAAAGGGCCACATTCTCACAACTGTCTTACTTATACTATCTTAGGTAGGAATTTAGAATGTAAAGCAATATCTATTCTATCTTGGAAAATCTGCAAATATGGTTTTGACATTATTATGGCTGTTATTTAACTAACTCCTCCTAATGAAGTTATTGCTAAGGAATACTGTCTTTAACCCCCCACCCCATAACTAGTTAATTTGTGCCCCCCATATACTCAATTCATGCTGCCCCAGGGGCGCAAATGAACTGGTTATGGGTGGTGGGCAGAAATTGTTATGGGTGGGGGCAGCATGAATTCATTATATGGGGACAGTGGCATAAATTAACTGGTTATGGGGTGGGGGTAGCGTGAATTGATTATGGGGGCACAACTGAACTGGGTATATATATATATATATTTCCATACAAAAATACCATACTAGCCATATTTGATGCCACTTCTCTCTACACCAATATACCACACGGTGGTGGCATTCAGGCTCTCAAAGTATTTTTAAATAGCAGAACTTCCAAAGAACTCCCCATGGAAGTCATCACCTCATTAGCTACACTAGTGCTCACTTGCCACAACTTTACCTTTAATGACAAACATTACCTACAAGTACAAGGTACAGCTATGGGCATCTGCATGGCTCCATCCTATGCTAATTTATTTTTGGTCAAACTTGAACAAAGTATCCTAGAGGAGTCTACCCACAGACCTCTAATATGGTGGAGATACGTTGATGACATCGTTGTATTATTATTATTATTATTATTATTATTATTATTATTATTATTATTATTATTATTATTAACAAACATTTATATAGCGCCAGCAGTGTACCTGGCACTTTACAAAGTAATAAAATAGACATGGTCCCTGCCCCTAGGGCTTACAATCTGAGAGACAGGAGCTGGGGGAGAGACTTAGGAAGGGGAACAGAGGGAGAGACAAGGGGTCTAACATTCATGAAGATGCGAGGTCTCAAGTGCACGTACTTGGCTTGGTTACGATGAGAATGACAGCAGGCAGGTCCATGTTGCAAGGATAAGGGTAAACCGATCGTAGGTATAGGAATAGTGGCTCAGCAGGATAAAGAGTCAGACAGAGCAGAGCGAAAGAGGTGAGTTTTAAGGAGAGATTTGAAGGTATGAAGGGAGGGGGCAAGGCGGATGTGGACAGGGAGGGAGTTCCAGGCATGGGGGGCAGCAAGTGAGAAGGGACGAAGGCGCTTAGGGGAGCAGGGAAGGCGTGGAAGGGTGAGAGAAGGGACAGAGGAGGAGCGAAGTGCACGGGCTGGAGTATGGAGGGCGATAAGTGCAGAGAGGTAGGGGGGAGCAAGGTTGTGAAGAGCTTTATAGGTGAAGACTAGGAGCTTGTGCAGGATTCGTTCAGGAAGGGGAAGCCAGTGAAGCGAAGAGAGGAGGGGCTGCACATGGTCGAAGCGACTGGCGAGGTAGATGACCCTGGCAGCAGAGTTTTGGACAGAGATGAGGGGAGAAAGGTGAGACCGGGGAAGGCCAGTGAGAAGGAGGTTACAGTAATCGAGGCGAGAGATGACCAGAGCATGAACAAGAGTTTTGGCAGACGAGACAGAGAGAAAAGGGCGAATCTTAGCAATGTTATGGAGGGAGAAGCGACAGGATTTAGCAACAGAGTCAATGTAGGGTTTAAAAGAAAGGGGTGAGTCAAAGATGAAGCCTAGGCTACGGGCTTGGGGGACAGGCAGGATGGTGACTCCATCAATAGTTATTGACAGTGAGGAAGGAGAGGAAGGATGAGGGGGGAAGATAAGGAGTTCAGTTTTAGCCATGTTGAGTTTGAGCTGATGTTGAGCCACCTTTTGTGGCTTTTCACCAGCCGCGTAACCTATGGAAACTACTTCTAAGATCTGAATTAAAATTGCCAGTCAGCAACCCTGGATCTCATCACTATGGATCCCAACGTTGCATCACTTGTATCCATCTTAAAGAAACAACTACATTCAGAAGCAGAACAACTGGCAGGACCTACTACATTGAACAAACCATCACCTGCAAGTCAAGCAATGTCATATATGTGATACAATGCAAACACCCTGATTGTCATATACAATACGTTGGAAAAACTGCCACGGACCTCCGTAACCAGGTTCAGAAACCACAAATCAGCTATTGTAACAAAGAAATTGGAACAACCTGTTGCAAGGCACTTTAATTCAACAGATCACACTCTCTCGGACCTGGAAATCCTCCCTATAGAGAAACCCTCCACCCCTAAGCTACTACATGCCAGGGAGAACTTCTGGATCTATAGGCTTGACACCCTAACACCCAATGGCCTCAACTTAGAGGATAATATCTCTCTTTGCATGGCATAATGTGCTTAATAGGCTAACTGCATTTTGGGTGTCTTGTGTGTTTGATAGCAGTGCCCCCAGCCCCGACGGTGGGACACAAAGAGAGGGGCATCTTGACTTCTTGGTCAGGGGCCCATTCCACCCTAGCTATGCCCCTGGTGGAGGGTGAGAAGCAGGCTAAAATTTGTAGTGGTAAAATTATATTGGAATTTGCTCCTGCATTAATATACCCATCAACAATGCACTACCCAAACCACAATTTGCAGATAGGTTAATAAGTATTAATTGCATAGTATTCAATGAGTGCTCATTTTGATAGTGTGTGTTTCCATGCAGTTTACTTGTCTACAGCAGTTTGAACCTCCAGCAGTACCATTTGCATGCCAAACCTCTACCAGCAGAGCTCCTTATGGCTCCCCTGATATCTTTAGGTCATGGGCATTGCATATTGGTTCTTGTAAACTCTCAGGCAGGGACTGTGTCTATCTTATTCTCTGTAAAGTGCCAGGTACATTGCTTGCGCTATATAAAACTTATAATAATAATAATAATAATAATAATAATAATAATAAAGAGCTTGAATGGGCCATTGTAGTGTGGCTGGCTGCTCTGCTTTGAGACTGAGAACTTGAGCACACAGATGAGTTATATGAGTTATCCCTTTAGTGAAAGTTGCTTTCCGTTTCTCCATCACCAATCCCCTGGTTCGTTTTTAGCACCATATGCCGTCTTTGATGTGGTTATCTCCCTACATTTATATTGAATTACTGTTTCTTTTTCCTGAATGCTGACACAACATTTACTTTAAAAAAAAATGTATTTATTTCAATATTTTTAACCCACCTCTCTCCTGCCTAATTGCAGCTTCGGGTGGCGTGCATCAAATAAAAATACACATAATAAAAACAATATAAAACAATAGAAATAGTTAAAATTAAAAAAGGCCAAAGAATAGTACTCAGTGTAAAAATGTCTGCTCTCTGGTGCTTGTCTTGTTGATACCCAGCTATGCATGTACACATTTTTGCTCATTTGCTCAACCAGAAAGCACATTCTCTTTATAATTCCAGTGATGCTGTGCTTTCCACCAGGATTACTATTATGTGATGGGCTTTCTATTTTATTCCCATCATCTAAGGGTGAAAACAAGCAAGACAGTAGCCCACAGGTCACCTGCTGATCAATTCGGTGGTAGCTAGATGTTCGCTCACACCTGCAATGGGATGGGCAGACGGTTGTTACGAGTCGTGTCATCCGGAGAAGGCCGGTGACATAGTGCAGGCTAATGCTCGCCCAGCAAGGCTAATCTGGGATTACATGTGTTGTATGTTAGGCCCGGCCCAAACTCGCTGTGAGGAGCTACATCCCCCTCCTCCATCAGCTGTTTGGTGGCCTGGATGAGCGCACTCCTCTGAGCCCTCCCAATCAGCTGTTTGGCAGCCCGGGTGTGGACACTCCTTTGGGACCCCAATCAGCTTTTGCGTGGAAGCTCCTCCCAGGGACCCAGTCCTGGGGACCCGTCCTAGTTCTTCCTGGGGTGGGCCAAGGATCCAGCTCTCCCCTGTCTCGTTTCTTTCCCTCTAATTTGCAATTTTATTTTATTTTATTGTTCTGAAATAGTCAGATGGAATGAGAAGGACAGTGAGATGACATACTTACAAGGGGGAAAGTCTTATCTATACTGTTTCATAAAAGCCTGCTCATTAAAATCAAATGCAAAAAACCAAGGGCACATCTCAGATAATCAATTTGATCAAAGGAAATTCTGGAAAAAGCAATTCTAAAAATAGAAATGCTTAATCTAAATGCTCCCTGAATTAGTTTTATGTGAAACAGAATCTGTCAGGAACATCAAATAACTGTCAAAAGTACAATCAAATAAACACTTAAAAGATGGATACTGACAGTTTGGTCTATGCTTAAGGCTTTATCTGCTTAAAGTAAAAGTGACAACAATATTGTAGAGAATTTAGACACTGAAATGAGCAATTCAGTAAAATTATCTTTTCACGGCACTTAGGAAGGGCAAACAATGTTACAATCTATCAGTGGATAAAGATGGATACAGAATACAGCGCTGAATGTAGAATAAGGTTACAGGAAATAATGTCATGGGATAAATCAAAGGCAGGCCTCCACCTGAACTACTGCTCTCGATTCCTTATTAAAACACACCAGAAAGCGGAATCTAAAGATGGATAGCAAACATGATTTGAAGCTCTGAAAGACTTCCAGATAATGATAGATTAATAAGATTAGAAGTAGCAAGTGCAGAATGAAGATAAATAGCAGTCAACATTAGGGATGTGCGAACGCGGTTTGGAAGTTTGGAGTTCGGCCCGAACTTGGTCTGTTTGGACGACCAAACCCGAACCCGAACTGACCGAACCGAACTTGATTCCGAACTCTGAAACGATCGAACAGTTCGGTCGGTTCAGATTGAGTTCGGATGAGTTCGGGTGGCAAAAACGTGTCACTGGAAGGCAAAACATGACAGGGAGAGGGACTCAGCTGAGGAGCAGACTTCCAGGCACCAGGGGTAGAGAGACTTGGAGTAGCAGCCAGCCTGCCCAATCACCATTCCTTTTCTCCTCAGACCACTGGCTTCGCAGTCTGCGATTGGCCATGGGCTAGGCTGCATGGAGCTAATGGGGCTTGCAGTGAGGCGGGCGGGTGCAGCAAATAACAAAACTCATTGGCCTCCTGGTCCCAACACCTTCTGTCACTGTTCCTGACAGCAGGTGTTTCAGAAGGCTCCCTCTCCCAGCAGTTCCCAGCTCCCCAATCCATTGCCATCCTCCTCCTGTCTCACCCATCCAACCCATTTACCTCCATTATATCATTTATTTAGATTATATTAGATAGATTTAGGAGTTATTTTTTGTTTTTACACCTCCCTGTGATCCATGTGTTCAATCTTCCTTCCTCCCTCCCCCCTCCATTGAATCCTTTCCCTCTCCCTCTTATTCCATCCCTGATTAGTCTCTTCCCCTGTTTTAAGTTTTGGATTTATTTAGAGTAGGATTATTATTAGATTGATTTTCATTTCAGTTTTGTACCCTTCCCTGTGTTCTTTGTGTTTGCCCCTGTGTAATGTTGTATAGATAGATAGATAGATAGATATTATTATGATTATTATGATTATTATTATTATTAACAAACATTTATATAGTGCCAGCAGTGTACCTGGCACTTTACAAAGTAATAAAATAGACACAGTCCCTTCCCCTAGGGCTTACAATAGTAGTTTAGCTTAGTTATAGAGATAGATAGAGATACAGTATGTTTGTAGGACAAGGCCTTTGTAGTTATTAGGATATTCCATTTAGTTCCATAGGTTTCAGAATAGTTAATACAGTTAGATTTAGTGTAGAGATAGATATAATATTAGATTAAAAAATTGAGTAAAAAAATATTATTATTTTTTTAATCAAATCTTTGTGTGTTTGAGTTGGAAGACATGGAGAAGGGAAGTAGGAGAGGCTGGTCTGCTGCCCGTAAGACAGGCAGTGGGGTATGTGGGGGAGGTGGTAGGGCCCATGCCCGTGGAGTGTCAGCAGGCAGCAGCAGGCAGAGCACATCACTACGCCCCAAACTCTGTAGACCTGATTTAGGGCAACAGGCTTCAGTGGCTCAGTGTCACCTCCTGGCACTGCCCTCCACGGCCACACAGGGCACTGGAAGGTCTGCAGTACATGAGGCGGTGGCTGTCTCTGCTGTGGCTGCAGGAGCAGGTGCTGCTGTTTCCGATGTTCCTCCAGGGCCACCAATGTCCCCCATTGTGGAGATGAAACCAAGCAGTCCAGAGCTGGTGGATCCCACCCCGGCTGCTACAGGCAGGGCCCAATCCCCAGGCAATGCAGGAGGGAGAGGAGCAGCAGCAGCAGCAGCAGCAGCAGCTATAGAGGGGGGCACAGGGAGAGTGCCAGCAGCATGGCAGGCATGGGCAGTCTAGCCTCAGGGTCCCAGTACTCCCCTTCACGGGACATCACCATGACTGCAGACAGTGAGTCAGAGGTAGACACTAGTTCTGCAGAGTCGATGGCTGTCCCTCCTCCCAGATCTGTGTCATCGTCACCACCACCAATTTCTGCCCCTCCCAGCAGTGCTGACAGCAGTGCGTCACCTGGGCCGGGCCAGAAGGCAGGAGGCGGAGGGGGGGAATCCTCAGTCTGGGAACATTTTAAGCTGGTGAAGGCAGATGATCCCAGATGATCCTTATTTGTGCAATAAGCTGGTGAAGCATGGGCAGCTGCTCACCAACCATAGGACAACTGCAATGGTGAGGCACCTGAAGTCATGCCACAGTGCTCTGCTGCTAAGCGGGAAGGCAGGGGAAGTGGATGCCAGCGGGTTTCCGACTGCAGCGACCAGTTGCCCGGCTCCTTCAGCGGGAAAGTATCCTGCACCAACTGCAGCCTCTACCAGCAGGAGCAGGGGGGAAGATCAGCAGCAGGAGGCTCGCCAGCAGCGTCAGTCTACCATGGAGGAGCTGGGGTGCGGGTAGCTGCCAAGGCTATCGGTAGCAGGGCAGCATGGCTTTCAAGAGAAAGCCAAGTGCCTGTTGGCCGAGATGATTGCGCTGGATGGGCAGCCCTTCTCAATTGTAGAGGACAAGGACTTCCAGCGGCTGATTGGGTTCCTGGCCCCCCAGTTTAAGCTGCCATACCGAACCACCCTCAATCAGACTGTGGTACCAGACCTTTACAGCGCTTTGAAGGAGCGAGTGAGGGAGCAGCTGGGGGAGAGGCACGGTCCACTTCACCACGGATGTGTGGTACGGCAGGAATGCCCAGGCATGCGTACCTGGTGGTAATGGTGCACTGATGGCCTGACCTGGAGGCAGCTTTGGGGAGTGGCAGAAGGGGTCCCAAAGCAGGGTATAGGTGGACCCTGCTTCAGGCACAAGTCATGGACAGCCGCCACACCACCAGGAACATCGAGGCAGCCCTTTCTGTCATGGTGAGGGAATGGGTTATGCCAGGGGCAACCATCACCAAGGGGTGTGTGGTGATGGACAACGCCGCAAATGTACTAAAGGCAGTCCATGAGGGGGGCTTCACCAGCATCCCTTGTGCCGCACACACCCTTCACCTGGTGGTCAGGGATGCTCTGGGCTTGGGGGATAAGGTGAGTGGGGAAGGCACCCTTAGCTCCCTGATAGAGCGGGGGAGGAAGCTGGCAGGGTTCTTCAACCAGAGTATGAAGGTCAGGGAGCTCCTCTGGGAGAAGCAGGCCAAGCAAGGCTTCCCAGGGCACAAGCTGGTCCAGGATGTGGCCACACGGTGGAATTCCACCTTCCTGATGCTCGAGTGGCTTCTTGACCAGAAAGCTGCCTTGCATCAGGTACAACTGGAGATGAACTGCGGGCCACTGGAAGGGTTTAATGGGGTGGAATAGAAGCTCCTGGCTCAAACGGTCTTCATCCTGAGACCGTTCCTGCCCATGACAGAGACCGTGAGCAGCTCCACTGCCACCCTCAGCCAGGAGACCCCCCTGGGCCGGAGTCTCCAGAGGAAGCTGGAAGAGATTCCCAGGAGGTGGGATTGTGTACCTATGGGCAGGAAGCTGGCCAATGATGTGCTTGACCTGGTGTAGAAGCTAAAGTCATGGCTGGAGGCGCATTTTGACGCACTCCTGCAGTGGGAGCAATATGTCCTGGCAACAATGCTGGACTCCAGGGTCAAGGGCAGCATGGCATGCCAGACAGCATTCTATACTCTCCGGAAGGATGTACTGGTGGAGAGGGTCCAGCAGGCAGAGCAGGCTATGCAGCTGGACACGCCTGGGGATGGTGGGAGTGGGAGAAGCCACCCCTCTCAGCCAGGCTGGTCTATCCCTGACCCCAGCCCTAGCGGTAGCAGCAGCAGCGCCAGCAGCAGCAGCACCCCTATTGCCAGCAGCAGCAAAAGCAGCTCCACCTATGTGGAGCATGGGGTCCCCCGCAACAATAGGGCAAGCAGCATGGCTGAAGGCAGTGGTGGAGGTGGTTCCCAGGCAGAGCTATGAGAGAGAGTACAACAGCACCTCAGCAGCTGTGGAGACCTACCTGGAGGAGGAGCCATGCATTGATCGCAGCAGCGATCCCTTGGCCTACTGGGCCAGCAAGGCCAACATGTGGCCGGCCTTGTTGAAAGTGGTCAAGGGTATCCCCTGTCCTGCCAACCAACCAGTGTCCCCAGTGAGCGGGTGTTCTCTGTGGCGGGGGATATTTGCTCCCCGCACTGCCTGAGAAGACGGGCCAAGTTGGTGGAGCAGTTGCTGTTCATTAAGGTGAACCTTCCACTGCTGGGATTTCCCGAGCTGCCACTGGACAAGGAGTGATGGTGCAGTGGCACATGCCATCCCATGCCAGGGGCAGTCATGGAATGGGGCTCCTCCTCCTCAATCTGGGCTAGGGCTACTGCTGCTGTGCTGCTAAGGTGCTGTCCCTCCCTCCCAATGCCTTGTGCCTGCCCTGCTCCCCCTCTCTCTCATACTAGACAGTTTTGGCCGCCTTATCTGACTGACCTCATGATACATGGTGGCATTGGGAAACTGTAGGCCTGCCAGCTGGCCTATGGCTACATGATCTCAGCCCGCCTATGTGACACTGACTGGCTCTCGCTCTCTCACACTGCACAATCTTTGCTAGCCTATCCAAGTGCCCTACTGCCCTGAGTGTCCAGCCTGCCTGACCTACCACCTCTCATGCCACGCTGCCTGTCTGCCCGCCTAGCTTGCCGCCAAGCTCACCATGCTTCAGTCTGCCTTCCTGCCTCCCATACCAAGATACCTGTCTGCCCACCCAGGTTGCCTAGCTCAAAGCCTACCCATGCCCACCTGCCCTACTGCCTCTCATGCCACGCTGCCTGCTTGCCCACCCGCCCTGGTTGCAAAGCTTGAACCCTGCCTCAGTCTGCCTGACTGCCACTCATTCCATGCCACCTGCCTACCTGCCCCAGCATCCAATGTCTCCTGCTGCTAGTGCCAATTGCCCCCAGGCCTATGTTCAGACATTATGAGATCACAGTCAACCACAGTGAACCACGGTCAATTTTGCTGTGGGGCCAAAGCGTCCTGAACATCTGTTTGGCAGCCGCCAGATGTTCACAATGGCCAATTCCCACATGGGGTCAGTTTCAACTACGCTTCCCGGGCTCCCCGCGGGACGAGCTCCGAAAGCGTGGTCAAAGTGATTCCCGGCCGGAAGCAATAAAAAGTAACGTCTGACCGGCGATCACGGCCCTGAATCCCGAGCAGGATTCCAGGCCATGGTCAAAACAGCTAGGCGCTGCGGCTGCATTGGCCATGGCGCCCGCATTGGCTGCGGCGCCCACCTGTCTCCCCAGAGGGCGGGGGAGCGTGGGGGCGGCGGGGCCGTGTGGTTGCACGTTGCATCGTGCAGCCCCACCTCCTCCCCGATTCCCCACCTGGATCAGCCGGCACATCTATTTGGGCCTTTGTTTGACCACAGGGGTGGTTTTTTCATTCACCCCCACCGGGGATTCACTGGGACGAATCGGGCCAGAGTAACATCTGAAAATACCCTAAGCTGTCTGTGCCAAGAGTTCTGTACCCTGGCAACTCACTGTCTTCTGCTGCTCCCAATGGCCCCCAGGCCTATATGCTGTCTGTGCCAAGAGTTCTGTTCCCCAGCCCCAGCTTGCTGCCAAGCTCAACGCCGGTCTCAGCCCGCCTTCCTGCCTCTCATGCTCAAAGCCTGTCTGCCCGCCCAGGTTGCTGCCAAAAGAGGGAGAGAGAGAGAGAGAGAGAGAGAGAGAGAGAGAGAGAGAGAGAGAGAGAGTGTCTCCCCATTGCTAGAAGGAGAGACAAACACAATCCCACCCATGCTGTCACATGCACTATATGGCCGGAGATAGAGATAGAGTGGGAGAGAGAGAGAGAGATAGGCTCCCCACTAGAATAAGAGAGATAGGGGTGGAGGGCGAGAGGTAGGTGTATATCCAGCTCAAGCTGCCAGAACCAGGAAGAACTCCCATCCGTGCTCATGCACCCGATGTCCATCGCCCACATCCAGCACCAAACATACCAGAATGAGATGGAATATAATACAACATATTATATGTGCATTCCTGTACCTGCTATGCTACTACCTATCACATGATTGATTGAATGAAGTGTGCACAACCATGCACTAATTCTAGGGACATCATTCAACTCCCATAGGCTTTAGGCTGTCATTCCACTGTACCTGAAGCAGTTATTCCCGTCCATCCCAGGAACCATCAACGAGATTCTGGGACCATAATTCCAGTCACGGGGGGCTGTCATTCCATTCTGGGTGCTGCTGCTGCTTGTGCCTAACTGGCCAGCAGCCACTGGCACCTGCCTACAAGCCCCCCCCCCCCAACCTACTCCTCCGCACCCACCTGTGAATGACCGCTGCCAAAAGAGCCTGTCTCTCTTTCTCTCTGGTACACCCACACAGACACAAGCCCTGCCCCTCCTGGGGGGCTACCTGCAAGTTGAGACCCTGCTGCTGCCTGGCACATCTTTGGGTTAATACCTTAACTACCCTACATGTGGTGCCAGATGCTGCTGGTAGGGATCGACAAGCTGTATGAGATTCTGCCACCTGCCAGCCTGAACTTCAGCACAGAGGGATAAAAGATTGGCAGTTCAAACAAAGCTCATAACAATAACAACAAATATAACTTTTATTAACAAAACAACAAGAAGAACAACAACATTATAAAACAAAAACCAAACATTTTAAATGAGAAAGTAAACGTAGCTATATATTAGTCTTTGTGACTGCCCCCCCGGAAGTTGGGGGAAAGGCAGAAGGGGTGCACGGGAGGTAGGGGCAGGGGGCATCACAGCCACCGGCATTTCATAGCAATGCTCGACAGTATAGTCGACGGCCCCTGCCACGGCCACTTGCCAGTTGGAGACCGACTGGCAGAAGAGTTCCAGGTTGGCCATCTCAGTGGAGACATACTTTGAGACATACTGCGCTCACGCCCGCACCTCGACCGCCTGGAACTGTTCTACCTGTCGGTTCTCCATGGTGGCAGCTGTCTGCTGCAGGCCGGCCATGAAGTCCTGTGTGGGCCTCTCCACCTCGGCCTGAAAGGCCCTTGCCACTGGAGACACCCAGGGCCCAGGGGACTCCTCATCAGAGCTGGAGGAGGGGGAAGGGCTTTGTTGTCTTCTCTTTTGGGTTGCCTTCCCGCCCTTCTTCTGGAGATGATGCTGCATGCTAGAGGTCCCCCGCGTCACCGTAAGGTTGTGTGCTTTCTCAGCATGTGTGATTAGGCCCGATGTGGTCCTCTCTCTGGCCCGTTTGAATCTTTTGCCGCATTCCTAAAGAACATAAAGGTAGGAAGGAACATAAGAAGTGCCATACTGCATCAAACCAATGGTCTGTGTCAATCCCTGCCTGCATTCTCTCTCCACAAGTGTGTGGGCAACAATCTCTCTCTACAGGGGACTACCGTTCCTAACAGGGCATAGAGGGCAATGCATACCCTGTTGTTCCAGCCCCCATGCCTTACCTTGCAGACAGCAAATCCGTTCTCCTTACCATACCACCTCCAGACATTGGACCTTGTCCGCCCACTGTCTGGGGGTGGCACTGGTGACCTCCGCCTCAATGATGTCCTGCGCATAGCACCAGCACCGGGGGCAGCATCATCACCCTTTCTGTAACAGGAACACATAAACAACATCTAAGTAATATCATGCATTTATGATGATGCCTCTAGTCCTCCCTCCTTGGGGTGCTAGGGATGGCAAATGGAGATACCCTGGCTGGCACATGCAATTAATCCTGCCCTTCTTTGGGTGGGTGCTAGGGAGGGATGGCAATGGAGATGAGACCCTGGCTGGCACGTGCAAATCCTGCCATCTTTGGGGCACTATGGATGGCAACTGGAAAGACCCCGGTTGGCACGTGCAAATCCTGCCCTTGTTTGGGGGTGCGTAGGAATGACAACTGGAGAGTGGAGACCCTTGCTAGCCTGGCACATGTTTGGGTGAGGGTGCTGTTTGTGCTCGTGCCTGACTGCTGGAAGTGCCCCCCACACTACAGTACCCTCTCTCTCTCTCTCTGTGGCAAACATCCACTGACACCCGCTGATGCCCACTGTTTGTGCCTGACTGATGCCCACAACCCACGCCCCCATCCGCACACCAGTGAGATCGCTGTAATGGATAGAGCCTTTCTTGTCCTCAAAGTAAAAAAAAAGTTTACAAACCTGGCAGCACCTCCTGTGTCCACCACTTGCTCTTCATCAGAGGAGCCGACCACCA
>QEPC01013456.1:910743-947133 GCA_003113815.1 Sphenodon punctatus | reverse complement strand
CCCGCTGAAGCCGATGGAAATAAAAGCCCCGCCAACCACCAGCTCCAGCCGCCTGATGCCTGCTGCCAAGGAGCCTGTCTCTCTTTCTCTCTGGCACGCCCACACAGACACAAGCCCTGTCCCTCCTGGGGGGCTGTCTGGAAATTGAGACCCTGCTGCTGGCACATCTTTGGGTTAATACCTTAACTACGCTACATGTGGTGGCAGGTGCTGCTGATAGGAATCAACAAGCTGCATGAGATTCTGCCACCTGCCAGCCTGGACTTCTGCACAGAGGGATAAAAGATTGGAAAGTTCAAACAAAGCTCATAACAATAACAACAAATATAACTTTTATTAACAAAACAACAACAAGAACAACAACATTATAAAACAAAAACCAAACATTTTAAATGAGAAAGTAAACGTAGCTATATATTAGTCTTTGTGACTGCCCCCCCGGAAGTTGGGGGAAAGGCAGAAGGGGTGCACGGGAGGTAGGGGCAGGGGGCATCACAGCCACCGGCATTTCATAGCAATGCTCGACAGTATAGTCGACGGCCCCTGCCACGGCCACTTGCCAGTTGGAGACCGACTGGCAGAAGAGTTCCAGGTTGGCCATCTCAGTGGAGACATACTTTGAGACATACTGCGCTCACGCCCGCACCTCGACCGCCTGGAACTGTTCTACCTGTCGGTTCTCCATGGTGGCAGCTGTCTGCTGCAGGCCGGCCATGAAGTCCTGTGTGGGCCTCTCCACCTCGGCCTGAAAGGCCCTTGCCACTGGAGACACCCAGGGCCCAGGGGACTCCTCATCAGAGCTGGAGGAGGGGGAAGGGCTTTGTTGTCTTCTCTTTTGGGTTGCCTTCCCGCCCTTCTTCTGGAGATGATGCTGCATGCTAGAGGTCCCCCGCGTCACCGTAAGGTTGTGTGCTTTCTCAGCATGTGTGATTAGGCCCGATGTGGTCCTCTCTCTGGCCCGTTTGAATCTTTTGCCGCATTCCTAAAGAACATAAAGGTAGGAAGGAACATAAGAAGTGCCATACTGCATCAAACCAATGGTCTGTGTCAATCCCTGCCTGCATTCTCTCTCCACAAGTGTGTGGGCAACAATCTCTCTCTACAGGGGACTACCGTTCCTAACAGGGCATAGAGGGCAATGCATACCCTGTTGTTCCAGCCCCCATGCCTTACCTTGCAGACAGCAAATCCGTTCTCCTTACCATACCACCTCCAGACATTGGACCTTGTCCGCCCACTGTCTGGGGGTGGCACTGGTGACCTCCGCCTCAATGATGTCCTGCGCATAGCACCAGCACCGGGGGCAGCATCATCACCCTTTCTGTAACAGGAACACATAAACA
This sequence comes from Sphenodon punctatus, assembly GCA_003113815.1. Taxonomy (NCBI): domain Eukaryota; kingdom Metazoa; phylum Chordata; class Lepidosauria; order Sphenodontia; family Sphenodontidae; genus Sphenodon; species Sphenodon punctatus. The sequence goes on along the minus strand of QEPC01013456.1, from coordinate 945,790 downwards.
ACATCTAAGTAATATCATGCATTTATGATGATGCCTCTAGTCCTCCCTCCTTGGGGTGCTAGGGATGGCAAATGGAGATACCCTGGCTGGCACATGCAATTAATCCTGCCCTTCTTTGGGTGGGTGCTAGGGAGGGATGGCAATGGAGATGAGACCCTGGCTGGCACGTGCAAATCCTGCCATCTTTGGGGCACTATGGATGGCAACTGGAAAGACCCCGGTTGGCACGTGCAAATCCTGCCCTTGTTTGGGGGTGCGTAGGAATGACAACTGGAGAGTGGAGACCCTTGCTAGCCTGGCACATGTTTGGGTGAGGGTGCTGTTTGTGCTCGTGCCTGACTGCTGGAAGTGCCCCCCACACTACAGTACCCTCTCTCTCTCTCTCTGTGGCAAACATCCACTGACACCCGCTGATGCCCACTGTTTGTGCCTGACTGATGCCCACAACCCACGCCCCCATCCGCACACCAGTGAGATCGCTGTAATGGATAGAGCCTTTCTTGTCCTCAAAGTAAAAAAAAAGTTTACAAACCTGGCAGCACCTCCTGTGTCCACCACTTGCTCTTCATCAGAGGAGCCGACCACCACCACTGAAGGTCCAGGGGCTGGGGCAGTGACCTCTTCCTCCTCCTCCTCCACCACCGGCTCCAGGAGCACCACCTTGGCCCCTCGGCGTTTAATAGAAAAACCATCTTCTTCATTTATTTTTTTTTAAAACAACAACACACAGCCACAGCCAACAGTCACCCACCAACACTCACCAAGCAGCGAAACCAAAATCAACAGTCAAACCAACACACCACACAGCCAAAACACATGAAACAAAACCGAACACCCAGCCAGCCACAACACACATGCTCTCACCCACACATGCTCCGCACGCACGCACGCACTTGAATTTCCGGTTTCCGGCACGATCACAGGATCTCGCGAAACCTTTTTCCAAACAACCGAACTGAATGCGACCGAACCGAACGACTGAATCCGAACTCCGTGACCGAACCGAATGACTGAACCGAACGACTGGACCGAACCGGACCGAACGACTGAACCCAAACTGCGATCTGTTTGCACATCCCTAGTCAACATTTTATAGGGTAAAATAATTAAAGCTATATAATAGATAAAGGAAGCGTCTTCAATCATCTTTTTTTTTTTTAAAAAAAAAAAGAGGATTTGGGAGGAGCATTCAAAAAAACTTGATCAGTAAACATTCACACTAAACGGTATCTATCTATCTATCTATCTATCTATCTATCTAAAAAAACACTTTATATATATATATATATAACTATATAACTCGATTGATCGATCGATCGATTGATCTATCTATCTAAATAAATAAAACTTTTAGTGTGAATATTTACTGATCAAGTTTGTTTGAATATATATATATCTCCAGAATACATAAATAACCTGCAGAGCTTAATTCTCCTGCCTTAACTTCTGTGCCATGTTATTTATTATTATTATTATTATTATTATTATTATTTATTTATTTTATTATTAATGAGCATTTATATAGCATCAACAATGTACCTGGTGCTTTACAAAGTAATGGATTAGACACGTTCCATGCCCTAGGGCTTACAATGTGAGAGATGGGGAGGGGACAGATGAAGGAAGGGGAACAGAGGGAGAGACAAGGAGTGTAACATTCACGAAGATGTGACGCCTCAGGTGCACGTGCCTGGCTTGGTTACATCAAGAATGATGGCTGGCTGATCTGTGTGGTGAGGATATGAGTACAAGCAGTAAAGATATTGCACAGTCTCACATATTGTACTCACTTACAACTTAGGCTTCATGCACCCACACTTTGCCTTTGTCTTTCAGCCCCAGTCCTCTTCCCCTTGGGGGCAACACTGAAGATGGGAACAGGAGTTCAGATGGGCTCTTAGAATGATTGTTTCACTCACTGAATTTCTATTCTCCCAGTATTGGATGGGATCCAATTTAATTTGGTTATACAAATCTGCCTGCCTTATTCTCTCTTATGGACTTGCCTTGAGCGGGAAGTCATTTTATCATCCAGTTCCTGCCTTAGAGACAGTGGTTAGGGGTGTAATTTGCCTGCCCCCCCGTGAAGACTACAGCAGGGGTCACATATCATCCTCCCCCCCTCTCTTGGAGACTGTGATCGGGGATGTTCCGTAGGCACCTCCCCTCTCCCCCTATGGACTCTGTGGTTGGGGTATTTTTTATAACCCCCCCCCAGGAGTTTGCTTACCAGCATGTTGGGGGCAGTGTGCTCCCAGATGGTATCTGGGACAGGGCGTCGGCTCTTCCACCCCCATTGAGGGGGCGGGGCTTGGGGAAGCTGACTTCTGGATCGCTCCCTCAAACACAGGGAGCAACCAGTGTCCATTCCAAAGAGGCACGTCCCTTTGGCTGTGCCCCTTTGGCTGGGTCCAACAGTTGGGGCCGGCAGACGGAGTTGGGGTAATTAGTATTTGGTGGGAGGGGTATGTATATTTGGTGCGTGAAAGGACTCCCTCTTCCTTGTGAGAGCAGGAGGGTAGGAGGAGGGCCCCTCCCTGGTGGCAGCAGGGTGGAGGTAAGAAAGTAGTTGTATCTGGAACTCTGATGCTGTAGAGTACAGACATGGGAATGTTGGAGGGTGATGTATTCTGTAATTGTTCTCTTTTGAGGGATTGTTAGAACTATATTGTTTGTTAAAATGGATTGATTTGGGGTTTTGCTGCTGCTAGTGATGATTTGTATTATGATGTTAATTGGTGCATTGTGCATAATATGTATTATTGTATTTTTTAGTTGTAAGCCGCCTTGAGCCATTTGGAAAATGGGAGAGTGCGGGATATAAATTAAAACTGAAGATGAAGATGAAGAAGGAGGAGGATGTGAGCTGGCCCCTCACCCCCTCCATTTCCTCTTTAAGAAAGAGAAAACTTAGGAGTTCTGGTTCCCACCACTTCTCCCCCTCTAATCTACTTGGTCCAGCCTTGTAACAGAGAATCCAGGACTCCTGACTTCCAGCCTCTCCACCCGACTCTAATCCAGTAGGCTTCACTCCCTTCACAGGCAACTCAATAGTCCTGGTTCCGAGCCTGTTCTCCTCTTCCCTGCTCTCAACCTTGTAACAGACAACCCAGGAGTCCTGAGTCCAAGTCACCCCTCTAACCCTGTAGCCCCCACTCCCCATACAGAGAACTAAAAAGTCCTGGGAAATACAATGTTTGTCTCTATTTGCCATATGGAACAGAAGTGTGTGTGTGGTATGACAAAAAAACAAACAAGCACAGGCGAGGAAAAGGAATAACAGGGAGGGAGGCTACTGGAAGTCAAAGGATAGGGAGTCAGCTATGGTAAGTGGGTAAAACGATAGGACTATTTCCTCAGATATCTCATCAGTCTTCCGAATCATTTATTTCACTCAGAACCTTATTATTGTAACTATTTCTAATTCCTCCTGTCATTTCACCCTTTTACTTAATCCTGCACACTCTTTGTATTTCCCCCTGTCATTCCAACTATTCCACTTACTGCATCTGTTGCCTTCCTCATCATTTCACACCCTCTTGCTTTCCCTATGTACTCCCAAAGATGCAACTGTGTTGTATAATTTCACAATCACTTAATTGGATGTTGAAATGACAGTAGTATTTATTTAGAGATTGGCACTGCTGTTGCCTCTATTCCTTCCAATGGCCATTCCATTTGATTAATTTGAATGCATACCCAACCTAGTTTTAATTAAACATTTGTATACAACTCTACCCATCTTCACTGTGCTCTTGGAGGGCAGTGGAGACTAGTGGGTAAGAGGGATGGCTTGTGAGTCATTAGTCAGCTGTCCCATTCTCCTCAACTGAAATGAAATGATAGCGCGAAAGGAGGGGGTGAGGGGCCAGCCCACACCCGTCTGTCCCCAGCTTCAGTGTTGCCCCCAACCTTCAAAGAGGAAGAGGATTGGGGCTGAAAGATGAAGGCGAAGTGTGGGTGCATGGAGTCTAAGTTGTAAGTTAGCACAATATGTGAGACTGCACAATGTCTTTACTGCTAACACTGCACGGATGTTAAGGCAGGAGTGCTTCTGAACATTATATGTGTAATGCAGAGACTATTAAAAAGCTAACAGTCTTGCATACTGGGGACTAAAACTCCCAGCAGGCACTGCTTGCCAGAGCCTATCAGTGCTGGGGAAAGAGAGGACATGCTTTTTAGTGCATGATTGTATTTGCAAGAGCCTTAACTCTTCTTGTAAACCTGAGGTTTTTTGATTATGGAATATCCAAGCTTTTTGTTAAATACAGTGCAGTGTAGAAACTTTGTCCTGCTAGTGCAGTAGAATGCTGAGTAGCATAACCACTATAGGAGCAGGGCTTCGGGGAGGCCAAGGTGGAAGAGCTGCTCTCTTCAGTTTAGAAGGTTACTTCCTTCAAATAGCAAGCAAGGTGAAGCTGGATTTTTACTGGTAGATCCCTGCTTTACTAAAAACACAACAACTTTGGTTCTGTTTAAGCATTGCAAATTTCTGAAAACTGCTCTCTGTGATTTCTTTAGCTCATGGCTTGTACAGGAATCTTCGACTCTACTCCCCAATGTCAAAGCTCTTTTCCTTGTGCAACACTGGCCATTCTCCTGTTTAGGACCTCCCCAGTACAGAACCCCCTGGCTAGTTCACTGCTTGTACAGGGCTGCCTGACTCTGCTGTGCCCATGTACAGGACTCTACACCTGGTGTAATGCTGCCCATCTTGCAGCTCTCCCCCTGTGCAAATCACCCTCACTCAGTTCTCCTCTGTCCGGGGCTCTCCCCTGGCACAATTATAGCCATTATTCTACAGATCTCTGTCTCTACAAGACTCCCTGACTTTACTCCCCCTTGGACAGGTCTCCCTTTCTTGCACAACACTTCCCACTCTGCAGACCTCCCCCTGTACTGGGTTCCATATTCTGTAACCCCAATAAAGCTGCTCCCTGTAAAGTGCTCCCCCTGTGCATGGCTTCCACTGTGGAAGCTATTTACAGAGACTCTGCCCCAATTCTATCCCCTTAATGCCCCACCCTTTATGTATGATTCCCCCCCTCCCCGCTCCCCCATAGGATTTCCCTCCCTGGGCTGAGGCTTGCTCTTAGAGTCCTCCCAAGAGGACTACACTTGCCACTCTGCCCCAGAGGGCTTCTCTGCACAGGACCCCACCACCTTCCTGCCCCCCTCCTGCAGATCACCCACTGTATCAGCTCAGAGCACCCTCTTACTCCACATTCCTTAGTGGGGTTGGAAAAGTCAGAGGAAGAAGCACCAAAATAATACCGATTCCTTCCCACCTGTAGCCTCCTGTCCCTGTCTCCGGGATAAACCTCTGACCCCTTTCTGCACCTGGGACCATCCCAGGCAAACTCCAGTCCCAGCCATGCTCCTTCAATGAGGTGCCCCTTTGGAGCCGCAGCCCAGACACCCCACCTTTTTGGAGGGGGAAGGGCTGTCACTGAAATTCATATGTTCTGTGTTTAGGAGGCAAGATCAGCTACCCCAAACATCACTGCGGTTTTAGCTATCTCTGTTGTTTAGCCATCTCAGTATCCGTGGCCCCCAAGCCAAGGCGCCTGCTCTGCGGGATCAGATCAGGATGACCATCAGCTCTTTCCCTTCCACAGGCCTTGTCTCTGCCCACCAGATCAGCTCTAAACATGGCAGTCACACTGCCCCCTGGGAGGTGCAGTTCCCTCTCTTTCCCCAGCACTGATAGGCTCTGGCAAGCAGTGCCTGCTGGGAGTTTTAGTCCCCAGTATGCAAGACTGTTAGCTTTTTAATAGCCTCTGCATTACACATATAATGTTCAGAAGCAATCCACACTCAGGATGGTCTCCATAAGCTAACATTGAATTTTCAAGATGTCAAAACTTAAAAACTACTAACCAGATTTACAAAAAGTAAACCCAAGGTACACCACACCAAACTCCTTGAATTTTCTAAAAGACTTACACCTTCTCCCAGCAAACACAAAACCCCTTTACCTTGCCGAGATCGAGACAGTCTAACTTTTGAAAAAACAGGCTTTCTATGTGCAGGCTTTAAACTGTGATATCTCAGCTGTTAACCAACTGATTCAGCTGAAATGTGGACTACTTGAACCACTTACTCCAGTGATCCTTCACCATAATTTTCACAATCTTAACTTTAATGATGCCAATTTTATAGTAAATATGATGTTGGGGCTTTATAATGGAGGGTGTAACACACCTTAATTATTAGAGTGCTCCTGTGCTCTAATAATATTTGTCAAGGAGGAATGACATATCAGCTACTCATGCCCTTGAAACTTTGTTGGCACTTTATGTTTGAACAAGTGCTTAGTCCCTTGATGGGGGAGAAAAAAATATGCCAAGTAAATAACATAAGTTCCCCGAATGCCTAAGTTAAATCAATGGCATGTTAATTTAACATGTCCACGTTAATTTAACATCTAGTGCCCTCTGTGACATGTTTGTGGATTATTTTGTGTATAAAATCACTCGGATTCACCATAGTTTTGACACCGCACTTTGGGCAGTGGGGCGATCTGAGGTTATGGAAGCCCCACCTTGTCCATGTTTGTGGGATGAGTTTCAGTTGGTGACCCCTACCAATGTGACGGATGTTTTGGGGGCTGTTAGGTCTACCTGTTGTGAACTGAACCCTTGCCCATCCTTGCTGGTTAAGGCCTGCTGGGAGACGATGGCACCATTGCTGACGGGGGTGGTCAATACATCGCTGAGGGAGGGCAGGGTGCCGGGCTACCTTAAGGAGGTGGTGGTACAGCCCCTGCTCAAGAAACCATCGTGCAACATTGACTCCTTTGACTATTGGCCACTCTCTAACCTTCCCTTTTTAGGGAAGTGGGTTAGGGTGAGTGGGTTGTGGCACGGCAGTTGCAGAAGCATCTGGATCGTGTCATTTTTCTTGATCCCTCACAGTCAGAATTTCCCCTGGGCTATGGCACCAAGACTGTGCTTGTGGCATTGGTCAATGACATGCGCTGGGAATTAGATCAGGGTTGTTCGGCCCTGCTGATTCTATTAGATACATTGGCTGCTTTAGATACCATTAACCATGAGATGTTAGTGACGCACCCAGGACTGGACTTAGGAATTTTGCGCCCATAGGCCCTTCTCAGACTGCTGCCCCCAAGTCAAGCCCCGCCCCCACATTGCATGTTCATGGATGGGGGAGCTCCATGTGAATGATACGACGCACATGCCTATAGTGTCTAGGGGGTTGTGCATGTGCCTGCCTAACACATGTGCCTCCCCACTCACCCCCTGCTTGTCCCCATGCATAGAGTAACTGCAGAAAATGGAGGTTGCTCTGTGGGTGCGAATGAGCGGAGGGTGAGTGGGGATGTGTGTGCGACTGTGTCCCACACCCCCACACCCAGCAGAGCCATGTAAAAGGGGCATGTGAGGAGCCACTCAAAGAAGAACAGAAGGTTGCTGCCTTTTAAACAAGATTATCTGAGATGGCTCAAAACATTCTCACAACACCCACCCTTCCAGCACTGCATGGAATTTTTTTCTTATATTCTTAGAAAGGGTTGGAAGGAACTGTCATTCTGAGGGGGAAGATTGCTTTTTATAGTAGAGGAACTCGAGACCATCACGTGGTCTATTGTTTAAATACTGTGATCATGCACACCCAGTTGTGAAAATGTTGGGAGCTATCTCGAAGAACCTTCCTTACAAGCCAACAAGCTTCTGATCACTCACGTGTGGAGGAGTTGTTTGTAAAGAAAAAGCTTTAGCTCCCAGTCCGATCGGTGTCCTGCTGCTGCTGCTGCTGCAACACTACTAGCAGGCAAACGGCAGAGACAGGTGAGGGATGGGGACCCAGACAGCAGGCTTTGGCTGTGGGCAGCAGCCTCTGCTGTGCAGGGAGAAAAACAACAGAGTGGGGCAGAGCCGGTGCCAGGATTCCCCCCCCCCCCGAAAATGCCGCCCAATATCTGGTACTAGGGGGCCTGCCCCTAAGTTCAGGCCTGGACGTGCCTGTGGGACTGGGCTGGGGTGAGTTCTTAACTGGTTCCGCTCCTTCCTGGCTGGAAGAACTCAGTGAGTGGGGCTCGGGGATTATTTTTCATCATACCATCATACCAAGACCTCTCGTGTGGAGTCCCCTCTGTTCAATGTGTATATGCAGCTTCTTGGCAAGGTAGTTAGGAGGTTTGGCATGCGGTGTCATCAATATGCTGACGACACCCAGATTTACCTCTCTTTTTCATCAGACCCAGGCCTAGCAGTCTCGGTGCTTAGCGGGTGTCTGGAAGCTATGGGGGATTGAATGAGGGTGAATCAACTAAAGCTGAATCCTGATAAGTTGGAGGTGATGCTGGTGGGTAAGGAGGGGGGGGGGTGATGGCCCCCATCATTGATGGGGGTCTGCCCTCTGCTAATTCCCAAGTACAGAGTCTGGGGGGTGCTCCTTGATTCACAGCTCCATTTGGATGCTCAGGTGGAGTCTGTGGCAAGGAGTGCCTTTCACCAATTACATCTGGTGCATCGGCTTCGACCGTACATTTCAGACTCTGACCTGGCCACTGTCATCCATGCTTTCATCACCTCTGCTAGACTACTGTAACGTGCTCTACATGGGGCTACCCAAGGTGACGGTTTTTGAAAATTCATTTACTTATCCTCACCAACAGAGAAGTAAATTAGGCTGATGTCATTCTTCTGAACCTTAGCTAACCACCCTAGGGGAACTCCTCACTTCCTCTCCTTAGAGGTCAGAGAGGCTCTGCAGCTTGACAGTTCCAGTGCACAAAGTATCACAAAACTTGGATTTATTGCAAATTCATGTGTGTGTAACTTTTATAGATACACAATAATAATAATAATAATAAATAAAAATTAGTTAATATAATCTAGCATATTACATTAAAATATGATTTATTGCAAAGGATAACAAAACCAGTCTACGTATAATATATAACATATATCTAGATTTTGTATCAATTTCTGAGAAGATACGGAGTTTGGTTTAGGTATTTTAGTTATTTCAGCTTTCTCCACACCTCCAAGAAACCCTCTAATTCTTGTTATTTATTTTTTCCCCAATTCTCCAAATCTTCAATTTTTTCAACAATTTCCTCTTTTGTGATTTTAAAACCAGTTTAACACTGTTTTGGAGCTTTATATCAGCGAGAAGGCGTTTGTCCACATTCTTCTCCAGGTCTGAAATTTTGCTGCCACTTTCTGCTCTGCAAACTTTAATTGTATCAAAAATTGCCCTCATTCATGATTTTAGAGAACTGAATTCTGATCTGAATTCCAAAATCAACTCATCAGCACAGTTTTAGTAACGTGGGTTGCTTTGCTTTTCTCCTTCTCTGTTCTACTTGATTTGTTTCCTGCTGTGACAGCCACCTTTGATTCTTCAGACTCTGCTTGTTGTTTTGCAGTTTGTTCTTTTTGTGTGTTTGTTTGGGGGGAAAATAACTTTTCAGATTGGCCTCTTTGCATACAACTGTCACCCAGCAGCTAGGGAAAATATGGAGGGATTGTAGAGAGTCTTTGGATTATGTCAGCATCCCCTTGGAGCTCTGTCTTTATTCAGCCATCTGCCTTTGTGATGTTGGTTCGTGAACACCTCACCCCCTTTCATTTGTTTTAAGTATAATTTATTTCAAGTTTAGTTAAATGCACCGTTGTATTAATGTATTAACGAAAGCAGCACCAATTTTGTTTACTTACACCATTTCCTATACATTCATATACCATTTCCTATACGTTCATTTCCTTTGGTCTTTGAGGTAAATAATTCTAACACCCCTCCTCCCCCCCGCCCCGCCCTGGCTACTTCCCTACCTTTTTTGAGATAGATGGACTAGAAAGGAATTCAGTGAAGGGAAATGAATACTCTTGATTTTATTTATATACAGGCATTACAACCAGTATTATCTATCTTCCCATTTCTTGTGGAAATTAAAGAGCCCTGTACTTTTGGAGTACTGCTTTGCAGTGAGCAGAGGTTTTCATTGTACTGTTCGTATTGACATCCAGGTCCTTATTATGGGTGGTTACAGTTAATTTAACACCAATCAATAGTTCATATGCTTCCTTTGATTATGCCTCACCTTGAATTTTTTAGCATTTAGTAGTCTCTGCCAAACTCTTTAGTACAGTGACTCCAGTGCACTTCCTTTAGGAACAAAGGAAACCTCAATTGCTCTGGGTGTTAACACATGATATTAGATATCTGAAAGGGGAGCCCTATGTCACTCCGTGCCCCCCCTCCCAACAGATACCACTCACAGGCTCCATGCGGGACCACAACTAATGGGCAGAGGTTCCTCCCTACCACAGTCTGTCCGTACTCCCCCCCACTCCCCCACCACAGTTGTGGTTGCTTCTCAGATGCTCTAGGCTGCTGGCCACAGCTCTTTAGCTGCTGAATGTGGGCAGAGGTGATCAAGTACCCAACAGATGAGGGTGGGCACAGGGGTGCCCTGTGCCACCCCAACATACAGGAGCTGGCCATGGGGAAGTATGTTGCTCCACCTTTCCCCGGGTTCACCTGCAGGGTGTCATTGGCCTTCCCTGGGATGACACCGTGAGTAGTGGCCCGGGGGCGGGGGGTTGAACATCTGGCAGCCACCTGGCAGATGAGTGGGTGAATCCAGAGTTAATGAGGCAAAAGTGGAACAACATCTGTTTTCACCCTGACTGTAATGTTTTCATACAGAGAGCTGTTAGCTTTCGGAGGAATAATGGTGTTATAGGTCACTTCAACAAAAATAGTTCAGGAAAGCTTTGTCTCTTAATTTAGTTATTCTACCTTTAAAAAAAAAAAAAAAACTTTCTCATTTTGTCATCCTAGACTTACAAAATCCTAAGGGTCTATTCAGTAGTATATTCCACCCACTCCCCTGTGGTGCTCAGCAGAACTCAGTCAGCCTGAGAGAAAAGGGAACATCACTTTGGTTTCACCTAGTAAAGATAAAAAGGGTATCCTAGATGAGAATTAGGTTTACAAGTGGGTGTAACTAATCTAAATTTATTATACAGCATGTTAAATCAGAAAAAAAGAGCACTCTTAAAGATGTTGCTTATATCCTTTCTATAGAAAACTGTTGCATGGGCTAGAGATTTGTCGTTGAAGAAATGAAATATTTCAGTCTAACAAAGCCAAAGGTTTAAACTCACTGCAGGAGAGACGGCTTACTGGCTGGACACCAGTGTCTATTTAGCAGGTTATAGAAAAAACCTAGGTCATTTTTAAATGGACCGCGGTGGGTGGGGGGATGGGTGTGCATCAGTGGTGGGTGGAAGTGGATGTGCTCCCATTCCCACGGATGCACACCTACCGACACCCATTTCCACCTACCGAGCATCGGGCATTGGAGCCCATTGCTCCATGCATGGGCGATGGGTGTAGATGGGTGGAAGTGGGTGTAGTGCAGGAGCGCACATGCACCCCCGCCCATCCCTCACGGCTTTCACACGCGTGCCTCCACCCATCTTCATGTAGTGAAACTGTGTGGTGAAGAGTGGGGGCATCTCATGTGAAAAGGGCCTTAGAAAGCATGTAGGTATTTATCATTAAGTAAGGGGGGTGGAAATAATTCTTTAATACGTAGGACTGGATAAGCATATTTAATCTCTTTGGATTCTCATTCTAACTTATTTTACAAACTGGAACAATTACCTTTTTTGCATGGATGCAGTGGATGGGCAGATGGGTGTGTGGTGGTGGAGGTGGGTTTGCAGCCTTTTCTATGGGTGCACACCCACCTCCACCCATGGAGCCTCCTCTGGTTTGATGGGATGGCTTCGTGGGTGGGTGATGGGTGGAGATGGGTGGAGGTAGGTGTTGCGCGGAAGCGCACATGCACCTCCACCCACCACCCATGCTGTTTACAAGGATGCACACCCATCATCCCACCCACTGCCATGGCATTTACATAGACACCCCACCACCACCACACACCCACCCGCACACCCAGCAAGGGGTGGGGGTGGGTGCCCATGCAAAAATGGCCAATATTGAACACTAGAAATATATAAATACATTTTAATATTCCTACTCCATGAAAAAAGCTTTTAGTCTGGTATGTAGTGAATATTTGGGCAATCCACAACTTCCCATTTACATGACCAAGAAAAAAACCTCAAGCAAGGATGGGTGATCTTGTTTTCATCTTTCACTGTCGAGTTATGCAGACTTCAAGGTAATGATACCATGTTAATGGGAAGGGCTCAAATATACTTTATTAGTTCCATTGTTAGAGGAGATAGCCTCATTAAGGAAGTGGTAAGACCTATCAGAAACAGGGTTGGTGGAATATTTAGTGACCCCCCCACCCCCAAAAAAAAGAGAATCCTTTGGGTAATGGCAGGAGAGGAGATAGCCTCATTAAAGAAGTGTTAAGACTTGTCGGAAACAGGATTGGTGGAAGTTTTGGTGCCCCCCCAACAAATTCCCAGGGTAATGGCCGTGATGGCCTAAATGTCTTAGCAATGCATGCTTTTGTGTTACCTGAATTGTAAGCCCAGCGGACTATATTCAAATACTTGAGCAGGTCAGAGGACTTTTCAGGGTATGTCTGCAACATTATTCCCTGAAAGATTTCTAAGCTGCCGTCCAGTTTGCCAAATTCTTGTCCCCCTTGGGACATTTGAAACTGTCCAGGTCTTTCATATCCCCTTTGTCATCCAAGTCTGGAATGGGAGCACTGAACAGAAGTGCAAACATGTCCACATACACCCCTTTCTATTTTTTTTCACATGTTGAGTGGCGAAGATGCACGTTGATGGGGGAAGGAATGTCTGTGTACTTTCCGGCTAAAGGGGGAGGCTCTTTAATTGGGGAAGTACAGGGGCCTCGAGTGTGGGGTGTCTGGGATGTAGGTGAACATAAGGGTTCAGGTTCAGGATATATATATCAGGAGGAGAAAGCAGGGGACATGGCTAGACACAGGGACTAAGAACAAGGAAAGGGGAGGAACCCCTAAACCATTTTCCTAGGTCACGGGGAGCAAACCCCTTCATAGATCTACGATCTCAGGGAGAATACAGCTATCACGGGGGTTCATAGGGGAAACACTCAAAGAGTACAGGGGACCAGGAAACCAAAAAAACCCAGGTAACAGGAAACCAGGGGTCAGGTGGAATGAAATCATGGAACAGAAGGCTAGAACCATAGGCAAAGGGTGCAGAACAAGAGACAAGGCAGGAGGGGGCTAGGCAACAGGGAGAACAAAGAGTGAAGTGGAAAGGGGCAGTAGCTGCTACTCACTGGGCAGGTGCAAATCTAGAGCTAGATCACACCTGCCCCACCTTTTTCTGGGATTAGCCCATTCTCTTAAAGGTACACTCTCCCAAAGCATATGGGTTACACTCTCCCTGGCTTAAACCACTGACGTCCCGACAGTGAGTGTAGGAATATAACCTGTTGCTATATTATACAAATGAAAGTTTGCACATTCCAACAATCTCATTAAATATATACAGTGTGCTTGTAGTAACTGAGTATCGTTCATCTGCAAAATAGCTGAAAAATCAAGAACATAATCTTGATAAGGGGCAGGGAGGAAATAGGAGTTGGAGTAGGAGTTGCTCTGCCCAATTTCCTCCTGGTCCCAGCATGCCTTTTATGCTAGCTGGTACCAAATCAGGAAGTTGGGAGGCATGGTTGGAGTACAGGGGAAGCACCTGGGAAGCCTGGAATACAGGGGAAACACCTGGGTAGAAGCAAGGTCTGGGGAAACACTCAACAAACCACAGAGAAGACAATCAGGTCTGAAGTCAGCCTAGGGAGTGACGCCAGAGGTCAAAGCAGTGCCCTAGAACCACAGGGGCTGGGGGTGGGGGGGAGTGGTTTCAAGACCCACAGGATTCGGGCACCAATTTTTGTAACTGCTTGGGTTCAATTTGGGATTTACATCAAAGACATCCAGAGACAAACCGCACACCAAAGTTAAAATATGTATATTTAGACAATCTATCTACTCACGAGTGAACTATGTTCTGTTAATAATTAAATGCTATTATTCTTACACCCACAGCATGGTCGTCAATCATACAAATCTAATATTTCACAAGTAATGATAATCAAATGTCCAAACACTTTAACATCCAGCTTCAAGGAAACATCCAGACCTTCTGATCATCCAGTTTTCTCCATTGCTTGAAGGCTCTAGTGCAAACACTCACTCTTCTCCCATAGCTCCTGTAGGATAATTCCAAAAGAAGCCGTGCCCCAGGACAGAACAACAAAACAGTATATCAATTCTAATTTGTCTCCTTTCTTTTTCAGTTACTCCAATTAGAACAATTAGTACATTTAGTACAATTGCATTTGATCAACAATTCTAAATTGCCCCTTTTTACATGCACTGACTTGAATTAAGTTGTTCAGGGCCTAACCAAGAAAGCAAGAAAGGCAGCAGTCGTCTTCTTCTCTTGGCAGCAGCTCCTCTCCTTTCTCTTCCTAAATTGTGGCTTTATATAGGCCTATTGCCCTCACTTATGCCCTTAATGACAGCACTCAAATGGGTACATGTAGCCATTTGCCATAACATTCAAGGGAGCACTAGAACTTTCCAAAGCTGCTAGTGAAACTCCAGAGCTAGATCACAGCTGCCCCAATTTTTTCTGGGATTAGCCCATTCTCTTAAAGGCACAGTCTCCCAAAGCATATGGGTTAATTACACATACACAGACACACTGTCTTCGTCAGGTCCCTCCTGGCCATTCCTGGGACATCTCAGATTGGGGGCCCTGTCACCAAAACAGGAAGGAAGCAGTGCACCTGACACTGCCCCCCACATCTGAGAAGGTCCCTCGAGATTAAGGCTGAAAGAAGAATAAAAAATCATCTAATCAAAAGTCTCATGAAAATGGAAAATCAGGGTGGAGGTCTTGTAAAAATCTCAACCCTGATTCAGATCCCTGTGAGATTTTTTGCTCCCCTCACCTCCAGTGCCAGGCTTGTCTCCTAGCCCAGACAAATTAAAGGAGGTGGAGAGGGAGGAAGGGAGGAAGAAGTCATGTTGTCCTCTCCTCAGCTCTCTACCTTGTCTGGGGCTAGCAGCTTGGGGGACAGAGTCCAGGGCTAAGATTTGTCTCTGCGGGAAGCTGCTGAGAAAGCCCTGATACAGGAATGGACAAGGGAGGAGGAAGACTCAGCAGACATCTTCAGTATTCTATTGGCTGCCAGGAGTCAGCAGCTAATAGAATGCTGAAGAGCTGTGCTGAGTAGGGATGGGCAAACGCGGTTCGGAAGTTCAGAATTCAGCCCAAACTTGGCCTGTTTGGATGACCAAACACGAACGTGAACATACCGAACAAACTGAACACCGAACGGCGAAATGGCCGAACAGTTCAGTTAGTTTGGATTGCTTTCGGGTGAGTTCGGGTGGCAAAAAAAGGTTCACTGGAAGGTCAAACATGACAGGGAGGTGTAATCAGTCACTGAGGAGCAGACTTCCAGGCACCAGGGGTGGAGAGGCTTGCAAGAAACAAAACTAATTATCTGCCTCCCCCTTCCCAACACCTTCTGAGCTAGTCACTGTTCCTGAACAGCAGGCGTTGAGTAGGATTTTTAGATTGCTTTAAGTTTCATTTCAGTTTTGTACTGAAATGAAACTTAAACCTTAAACTGAAACCTTGTGTTTTGCATTTCACTGTACAGACTCATTGAGTATGTATGGATTTCACTACAGACTCCTCTTAAGTTTGTGATTCCCCCCATCCCATTTATATGGGATGTATATATATTCATATCTATCTATCTATCTATCTATCTATTTATCTGGATCTGGATCTGGATCTGGATCTGGATATAGATAGATAGATAGATAGATAGATAGATAGATAGTTTTAGGTGTTAGCTTAGTGATAGATATAGCATTAGTGATTTAGTTTGAGTGTTTGTAGGAGTAGGTCTGTGTACTTATTAGATAATCCATTTAGTTCATAGCATTTAGAATAGTTAATAGCAGTTAGATTTAGTGTAGATAGATAGATATAATATTAGATAAAATAAATAAATTTTAAAAACCCATATAAAATTAAAAAATCTAATTAAAAATTTATTAAAACCATATAAAACCCAATAAAAAACAAAAAAACATATAAAAAACAAAAAAACACCCATAACAACATTTCCCAAATGACCGAACAGCCAAACCGAACAGCCGAACAGCCTAACCAAATGGCTGAACAGAACAGCCGAACCTGAACTCTGCGAACTAGCCGAACTGCCAAACCGAACAGACGAACCAAACACAGCCGAACCGAATGGCCGAACCGAACAGACGAAACGAATGCAGCCGAAATGAACGGCCGAACCCAAACCGCGATCTGTTCGTCCATCCTTAGTGCTGATCCCACCTCTTCCCTTCAGGTCTCCCCCCTCCCATCTTGGATGGGAGAACTGGGGGAAGAGCTGAAGGGAAGAGGTGGGCTCAGCACAGCTCTTCAGCATTCTATTGGGTGCTGAATAGCCAGTGAATAGAATGCTGAAGATGTCTTCTGAATCTGTGCCCTCCATCTTGCACTCCCCCTCCCATTACTGATAATTCTCTATTGCAAGAAAGCTGCTCTGAAGAGGGGGGTTTCAGAGCTCAACTTTTAAACTCATTTACACAAAGTATGTTTTGTAAATATCAAGCAAAACTAGTTAGATAACGTGAAAATATGCATGTAGAAATTGTTACAGGTACATCACATCCTGAGGACAGACATAGTTGATCAGAAAACAACCAGAGCGATTTCAAATACATATTTGTTTAGATACATTATTATTGATAAATATGAACAGGTATATAATTACCAGAGTGGTTGTCATGGTCCTTTTTTGAAGGCTTTTAGACTGCCTGGAACCAGCATCAAGGCAAAGCTAATCTTTGTACATAGCTTATAATGTCAATTGGGCTGCTTCTGCAACTGTACCCTTGAAGTTATAACAGCAACCATCACTGACTGATTGCTCTGCATTCATGTGGAACAGGTTTTTCCTAGCTATTAACCCTTAGGGCCTTTTTAAACTAGCAGGATCTCTCCTGCAGTTTAAAGCTGAGGCGCTTGGACACCCCCGCAGAGGGGGGTGCTTTAGGCACTCCTCTGTAAACTAGAAGTCACCTGGGTGCCATTAGAAACTGCAGCACTGCGCTGCGCAACTCCCAGGTGTTTCAAGATGTGGCATAGATAAGACCCTGATAATCGAGGTCTTATCTATGCCACATCTCAAAACACCCAGGAGTCACACGGCACTGCTGTTTCGAATGGCACCCGGGTGACTTCTAGTTTACAGAGGAGCGCCTAAAGCACCCCCCCTACACGGGTTTTCAGAGGTGTGTCTATGTAAGGGCCCCCTCTTTACCTGTGCAGATGATGGCCTCGTCAGCGGCAGACTCCCGCATTCCGGGGGGCTCCAGCCTCGGCTCCTCCCCCTGCCACGGCTTCCCCAGCGCCACCATCATAGGAACCACAGACTCCTGGGGTTGCCAAGGCAACACCCCAACAAGAGTTGCTGTGGGGACACTCCCTGCAGCTGCGCAGAGCACAGGGGTGGGGCCACCGCTGTTGCGTTGCTCCTTGCAGGTGCATGCACCACAAGAAAGCGGGGCAGATGCTATAAATACCGGCGCTGCAGGTCACACAGCGCCGGTGATCAAAATAGACTGCCCTCCCAATTGAGAGCGTGCATTGTGATTAAGTGAATCTTATTGATTGCACTGTTGTGCCCTTCCTGACCCCCTGTTCCTGTTTCTGCATCGTGTGTGACGAGAGAGTGCCTGGTGAGTGTCCTAATTCCTCATGTTCTTCCCGTGGAGTGTGTGTGTGTGTGCTTGTGCAAATGAGTGGGTGAGCGGGTGTTGCCTTCCTCTCCCCTCATGGGGTTCCTCCCTCACTGCTGGTACGTGTGATAGACCCTTCCTCATGGGTCCGGGTCCTTGTCCATCCTGCCTTCACTTGCGGCACTGCCATTCCCACTTCCCGTGGTCCATGTCACGTGTGCCTGGTGGGTGAAAGGTGGAAGGGCAATCTGCTTGGCGCTCTATGATGATAGAGGCCTATTCTCTTTCAGAGTTCAGGGTCACCATTTTATCCTGATGGGCCTTTCCATCCAGTGAGCCCCCTCGGAGCACCTTGCAGAGTTCCCCTTGCCCCCAGGAGTCTGTTGGGGGTCTCCGTGTCTGTGTGGTCCCTTGTTTCCCTTTCATTGCTGTATTTTCCCCATCCCCCATACAGTCTAAAGCTCTCCCCCCCATGGGGGGTTTCCCAGAGCCACAACTTTAAACTGCGGGAGAAATCTTGTTCGTTTAAAAAGGCCCTATGGATATATATATGGATATATATGGATATATATACATCCAATATATATGGGATGGGGGGGGGATCTTCACAAATAGAAGAGGAGTCTGTAGTGAAATACATACATTACATACTCAGTGAGTCTGTACAGTGCATAACACAAGGTTTCAGTTTATGGTTTAAGTTTAATTTCATTTCATTACAAAAGTGAAATGAAACTTAAAGCAATCTATATATGTATCCATATATATATATGGATATGGATATGGGATGGGGGGGATAGATAGATAGATAGTAGAGAGTTGTAGGAGTTACCTTAGTGATAGAGATAGCGTTAGTGATTTAGTTTTAGTGTTTGTAGGAGTAGGTCTGTGTACTTATTAGATAATCCATTTACTTCATAGCATTTAGAATAGTTAATAGCGGTTAGATTTAGTGTAGACAGATATATATAATATTAGATTAAAAAAAATAAGAAAACCCCATATAAAAACCAAATAAAGAACAAAAGAAAACCCAATAAAAAACAAAAAAAACATATAAAAACAAAAAAAAATCCATAACAACACTTCCCGAACAGCCGAACGGCCTAACCGAACGGCCTGTTCAGACGAACGAACCGAACATCCAAACCCGAACCCGGCAAACGAACCAAAGGAACGAACCGAACAAATCCAAACCAAACGAACGAACCGAACGGACGAACTGAACGCAGCTGAACCGAACGGCTGAACCTGAACCGCGATCTGTTCACCCATCCCTATCCTACATGCCATTGGCAGATCATTGTAGAGTCTGTTATAAGTATTTCCAAAGGTCAAGGGGAAATGGACAGTCTAGAGTTATCCTTAATGAAGGTCCGGATGCCAAATCTATGGTGAATAAAGCCAACATTTTGTGTGATTCTATTACAATGTCACCTGGATCTGGCATGTATCACTGATTTCTCACAGGCCCTATTTTTGCACAGCTAGACCTACCAGGATTCTCAGTGATTCACCAGATGAGGGGGTGGCTTTATTTTTTTTCCATTCCACCTGCAATTCATTCATTCATTCATTCATTCATTCATTCATTCATGTAGGTACATTTGAGTGCTGGGTTATGTCCTGGACACTGGGGCAGGATAAAAAAATTATGGTCCTGCTGGTATATAGACCCTCAGGAAATATTTACTTTATTATTATTAATTATTATTATTCATTATTATTAATCATTATTATTGTTGTTGTTTGTTTATATGGTGTCAATGAGGTACCTGACACTGTACAATCAATGTTTACAGACAAGTCCCTACCCCCAAGGGGCTTACAATCTAAGAGACAAGGGAAGAGAAGACAATGGAAAGGCGAACATCAGGGGAGACACAAGTAATTTCGTGAGATTAGGGCTGTGCGAACGCGGTTCAGATGTTCGGAGTTCGGACTGAACTCAGTCTGTTCAGATATCCACGGAACGTCCACACCGAACTCAAAAATGGCCGAACAGTTCGGTCATGTTTGGGTGAGTTTGGGGGCGGGAAAAATGAGACTTTGAGCGGGAAAAACATGACTGGAAGGGGGAGGCAGCTGACGAGCAGACTTCCTGGCACCAGAGGTGGAGACCAGAGGTTGTTTCAGGGCCAAATGATACAGAAAAAAATCTTTGAATTTGGTATCGGTATCGATAGCGTTTTTTTTTAATGTTGGGCCAAGTTTGGCTGAACCGAACTCTGCCAAACCGAACAACTGAACCTGAACTCAGGTTTCAAACCGAACGACAGAACATCCGAACCGCATTCTGTTCACACATCCCTACATGAGATTGCTAAGTGGAAGGAACACATGCTTCACTTAATTACGGGAAACTAGAGAGTAAGGGGAAAGAATGCAGTTTCACTCATGACAAGCTAGAGAAGGCCTGATGAAAAGGTAGGTTTTCAGGAGAAATTTGAAAGTTGGGAGCGGGTAAGGAATGTGGCAGGATAAAATAGCAGAGAGTAATGGCCATGAGGAGTCTTGAAGGTGAAGACCAGGAGCTTTTGCTGAATGTGTTAACATAAAGGGAGCCAGTGTAGGGCAGAGAGTAGTGGCTGAACATGCTCAAAGCAACAGGCAAGGTGGATGATTTTGGTAGCAGAGCATTGAATGAAGTTGAGAGGGGGTGAGATCGGAGCAGGGGAGGCCAGTAAGGAGGAAGTTGTGGTAGTCAAAGGTGAGAGATGACTAAAGCATGGACTAGAGTTTTTGTGGTGGCAACAGTAAGGGTGGATGTAAGGGCAACTGTAATATAAGGGGATTCGGGGCTGAGTTCCTGGAGCTTGGATCCCGATTGGGTGGTCTGACCATTACCTTGTGCATTTCAGGACAGGTGCTGCTCTATCTGACTGACAACACCGCCACCAATCAATTACTGTCTGACAAAAGAAACTGCTGAATCCGGTAGAATTAAACAATCTCATTACAAGTGCTAGAGTTTATACATCTGTTCCTCAAATCAGGGGGTTGATAGGTTCACTGATACTATTTTCAGTTGTAAGAGGGAGGTCCTTGATTCCCTGGCTCTAGAAGTAAAACAGTTACTTAATTTAGTGTCTACTGGTAATACCCACATTTTTGAGTACCACATTGGGTACTCAAAAGACTACCTGGGTACGGATCGAGTACCTGAATACTCAAGAAATCGGTAAATTCTGGGATGGAAAACTGAAAAATCAGCAAGTGAAAACAAAAAAATTGGGACCGGATTGTACTCCCCTGGATGACTTTGATGTGGTTAATGACAAGGAGGTCCCTGTGCTGCTGGGATTGTTAAGACCCACCACCTGTGCCCCTGAACTGTGCCTGCCCTAGTGGTTGAGGATGATGCCGGTGGTAACTTTGTTGACAGGCTTTTTAAACACTTTCTTTATGAAGGGGAGGGTACTGACCACCCTTAAATGTGCAGAGGTCTGTCCCCTTTCTGAGAAAACCAGTTATTGACATTGGAGGGCTTGCCAATTATCACCCAATCTCCAATCTGCCTTTCTTAGTAGGGTTGAAACTCCAAGGGAATTATCGATTACTGGTTTTATTCTTATCGGATTAATCCAATATTGGATTTATTGGTATCGGTATATTGGTTTTTTAATATTGCTGATTTTCTCAAATCTTTAACATTGCAGTCATCGTTAAATGGTGCCGATGTTAAAAATCTGAAAGAAACCAGCAGTGTTAAAAAAGATATACCGATACTGACAATTGTTGGTATTATCGGATTAATCCAATATCGACAATTATCGGTATTATTGGATGAATCCGATACTGAAAGTCCCACCCCTATTTGTTAGGGAAGGTGATTGAAAAGGTTGTGGTAGTGTGGCAGATACATCTGGACTCAACTCCATTGTTCCCACTGTCACCCCCTCCCCCCCCTTTTACATGTCATTAATCTCTCCCTCTCCACTGGCTGCTTCCCCATCGCCTTCAAGCATGCCACTGTCTCTCCCAACCTCAAAAAGTCCACCCTTGACCACTCTGACCACTCTAGTTACTGACCAGTCTCCCTCCTACCATTCCCATCTAAACTTATGGAATGTGTTGTCTACTCCCACTTCCTGGACCTCCTCTCTGCCAACTCCTCCCTGGACCTCTCCAATCTGGCTTCCGCCCCCTTCATTCCACTGAAATTGCCCTTGCCAAGATCATCAATGATCTACTTGTCGCTAAATCTAAGCACCTTGACTCCATTCTTGTCCTCCTTGACTCCTCTGCTGCCTTTGACACTGTCGACCACTCACTCCTACTGGACTCTCTTGGCTCCCTAGACTTCTGCATCTCTGTCCTTGACTGGTTCTTCTCCTACCTCTCTGACCACTCCTTTAATGTGTCTCTTCCCAATTCCAACTCCTCCTCCCTCCGCCTCTCAGTTGGGGTTCCCAAAGGCTCCGTTCTGGGCCCTCTCCTGTTCTCTATCTACACCCTGTCCCTTGGCAAAGTCATTGCCTCCCACGGCTTCCAATATCACCTTTATGCTGACGGCACCCAATTCTATCTCTCCACTCCCTCTCCCTCCCCTTCTGTCCAAGCTCGCCTCATCAACTGTCTCTCTGATATCTCTGCCTGGATGTCCCAACATCAACTCAAGCTCAACATGACTAAGACTGAACCCTTATCTTTCCTCCCTTCCCTTCCTCTCCCTCTCCCCTGTCCATCCTTAGTGATGGGGTCACCATCCGCCCCATTCCTCAAGCTCGTAGCTTGGGCTTCGTCACTCACCTTTCCTTTAAACCCTACATCGACTGTGTTGGCAAGTCCTGTCAATTCGTCCTCCACAACATTGCTTGGATTCGCCCCTTTCTCTCTGTCTCCTCAGCCAAAACCCTTGTTCATGCCATGGTCATCTCTCGCCTTGACTACTGCAACCTCCTCCTTACTGGCCTCCCCCGATCTCACCTGTCCCCCCTTATCTCCATCCAAAACTCCACTGCTAGGGCCATCCACTCAGCCTGTCGCTTTGACCATGTACAGCCTCTCCTTTCCTCGCTTCACTGGCTCCCCCTTCCCTAACGCATTCTTCACAAACTCCTGGTGTTCACTTACAAAACCCTTCACAACCTGGATCCCCCTTACCTCTTAACCCTAGTCTCCTTACACACTCCTACATGCACTCTCCACTCCTCCTCTACCCCCTCCCTCACTCCCCTCATCTCCCCTATCCCCTAACCACCTTCGTCCATTCTCCCTTGCTGCCTCCCATGCCAGGAGCTCCCTCCATGCTCACATCCGCCTTGCCCCCTCCCTCCGCACCTTCAAATCCCTCCTCAAAACCCACCTCTTCCTCGCCACCTTTCCCGACACCTGTTAGAACTTTCCTTTCAATATTTGCTGTTTGCCCTTCCCGCAGACTCCTGCCTAACCGCAACTAAACCACTCACGTGTACCTGATACTTAGCATCCGCTTGAATGTAATTTATCCCTTGTCTCTCCCTATGTCCCCTATGCTTGTCTTCCCCCTCTGTGTCTATTAGATTGTAAGCCTTAGGCAGGAACCGCGTCTATCTTATTTTTCTGTAAAGCGCCAGGTACATAGCTGGCGCTATACAAATGCTAATGCTAATGCTAATAGTAGTAATAATAATAATAATAATAATAATAAATAAATAGTCTGGGTTCTGGACTTCCCACAGGGTAGCGAGTTCACTTGTTAGGGTGATGAATCATCTGCTGATTGTTTTTGATCAAAGAAGCTGGCCATTTTGGTTACGGTGAACCTGATGGCAGCATTTGATATGATTGAGCATATGGTGCTGCTTCAATGTCTGAGGGACATCACTGATGTGAATGGAGCTGTCGGTTGCTGGTTTCAGTCATACCTGGAAGAACAGAGTCAATCAGTTGTGAGATGGATGCATATGTGTCATCCTCGAGAGGCTTGAACTGTGGCATTCCTCAAGGTTCTATTCTGTCCAAATTGTTCAATGTATACATGCAACCCTTTGGGGGCATTATGACCAAGCAGGGGATTGAGTATCATAATTATGCTGATGATACACAACTGTATATTATGAGCCTTGCCATCTCAGTCTGTGGGTTTGAGAAATGTGTGAATGATATAGCTGACTAGATGCATCAGAGCTAGCTCGTGTTCAATCTAGGAAATACTGAGGTGATGTTGGAGGGAAGGGTCAGCTGATATGAGGACACTCTTGCCTCTCTAGAGCCCCTGCATGTGGATGGAGTCAGGCAGAGGCCCAGGTAAAGCACTCGGGCATCATTTTTGACCAAGCTTTGTCTATGAAAACTCAGGTGTCAGACATGGTTCAGAGATGTTTCTTTCAGCTACAAAATATGTGCAAGCTACGTGCTTATTTATTCCTGGCTTACCTTGCCACAGTGACCCATGCCCTTGTGATGATGAGGCTTGATTTTTGTAACTCCCTCTTCTACGGCCTGCCAGTCGTGCTTATTCGCTGCTTGCAGTTTGTTCAGAATGTGGCAGAATGACTGCTTACTCGTTCGGGCAGCTGCAATCATATTTTGCCTTTCCTGTGTTCTGTACATTGAATGTAAGTAGGGTGATGGATTGTGTTTAAGATTGTGCTACTAGTTTTCACGACCCTGAATGGTTTAGACCCTGGTTGTATTTGAGACCTGCTCCTGGAGCCTCACACTAATGGATACCTGTGCTTAGAAACCACCTGCTGTTTGGGAATCCCACCATTGCATCTTAAGTCAGCAGGCAATTGGGCCTTTGCTGTAGCTGGCCCCTTAGACTGTTCTTATACGAGCAGGATTTCTTCTGCAGTTTAAACCTGCAGGGCTGGGAAACCCTACTGGGGGGACTTATCTACATCGCATCACAGAATTCCAGGAAGATGCACGGCAGCGCTGTTTCTAATGGTGCCCAGATGACTTATGGTTCACAGAGGAATGTCTAAAGCTCCCCCCACCCCTCCCCCCAATGCGGGTTTCCCAGTGCCACAGGTTTAAACTGCTGGAGAAATTCCGCTTGTATAAAAATGGTCTTAGAGTGGAACTCACTCCCTCCAGATGACTGTTTTAGGGTGTTTTCAGACAAGACATTCTCCACCCACTACCCACCCACACATGTTGCAGGGCTGCAGCATTGCCCTCTGGGTGCCATGTAACATGTATAGTGGATGGGGAGTTATTGGCTGTCTCTTATACACATCTAGATGTGTATAAGAGACAGCATGTAACATGTATAGTGGATGGGGAGTTATTATTATTATAAACATTTATATAGCGCCAGCAGTGTACCTGGCTCTTTACAATGTAATAAAATAGACACGGTCCCTGCCCTTAGGGCTTACAATCTGAGAGACAGGAGCTGGGGGAGAGACTTAGGAAGGGGAACAGAGGGAGAGACAAGGGGTCTAACACTTACGAAGAGGGGAGTGGACGGGGAATGTTTTGTCTGAAAACACCCTTAGTTCCTTCCTCCAGTCTTACCTTTTAAAAAGCACATGAAAACTCATTTATTCTCTGGGTGCCTTTAGGATCCACTACAGGTAGTCTGTTCATCCTCTTTCCCTTTCCCTTTTAAATAGTTTTAAATTGATTTTATATTGTTTTTGTATGTCTATGATTGTACATAGATTGTTAAGTGCACCAAGTGCCAGTTAAAGTCAGAGGGGTGTAATAATAATAATAAATAATAAAGGGAGGTGGAATTTGATTATTTTTGAATGAAGGGGAGTGTGGAGGTCAGAGGAGAAGTAAAAACTAGTCTGTAGTCTAGCATCCTTGTAGCATTTTGATAACACATGAGTTTAGAAAACCCAGCTTGAATAGTTGGTATGCACTGTTTGTTTTTAGGTCTGTCATGGAGCACAATTGAAATGGACAGGGATTACCAATTATTTTAACCCTAAAGGTATTAAAAAAGAGGGTTAATATTGATAGCATATTTAGAAAGAAAACATGAACATTTGATTAATTGAAAAAGGACAGGGAGGGGGAGGGGGGACCACTAGAAAACTCCAGACAAAACTAGATCAATACAAGGTGAATGTTAAGGGAAAGTATCAGCAAATTAGACTAAAAACACATTGCAGGGATGCTGCATTTAATTCTCCCTCCTACGCCCCCGCCGCCATTCTCTGTGCTGCCATCCAAAATATATATTATCAGAAAAGTTAAACTCCAAACAAATCTAAATATGTGAAAATGTCGGGATGCACAAAGTTAAGGCCCCACATTATTTAATCATTTCCTGTAGTCACATAGCAAAGAGCTGTTTCTTGACAAATAAAATATGTCTTTAAAAATTAGTTTAATCTACACCTGCAGCATATGATAATGCCTTGTTAAATAACAACAACAACAACAATAATAATAATAATAATAATAATAATAATAATAATAATACATGATGCTATTGGTGTCACTAAATGATAATGTAAATTGATTTTGGCATTTAATATGTACATTTTCATTCCTTCACAGGTTTTGATTTATTTTAAATTAATAGTTTGAGTTTCCTGATTTATTAAAAAAATGATTTAGGGATAATTTGTCAACAACGTCCTTGTAATATATATTCCCCAGATTTATCTATGTATACGCTCAACCTTACTTTCACCTTAATGCAATCTTGGTGTGGAGATTATTACTGTTTTTATTATTTGGATTCATTTTTATGTATGTGGTTAGTAAATTCTGAATAACTCTTTTCTTTCTGAACATCTGTACCACTCACCACAATGCTTACTTTTATTGAATCAGCAATAGAAATGTTTTATTCTTTATGTGGGTTTAAATTTCAACCTTCACTCCTCTCTCTCTTCCCACCTCCACCCCTAAGGTACTAATTATTTCTATTTGGGTTTTTTCCCCCCTCTCATCCTCAAAGCACTCACTGATGCAACCCCCATGGAATGGAGCCTGTGGAGTGCTTTGTGGATTGGGTTGTCAGACTTGCAACAATTTTCTGGGGGAAATAATAGAGATAGAACTTAAAGGGGGGGTGGGGAGCTTGAAACACTTCCTTTTTTACAATACTCTCAGATTGTGATACTACTCCATATCATTTACATTAAGATATTTTAGGAATTTATAAATAGCTTGGACTCTATAGATGAAACAACTAATTTACTGGCATAAACTTATTTTTATAGCCAGTTCCAGATGTCAAAAAAACATTAATGATATTGTGTTAGATTGCATTAAAACTCCCATGCTTAACATTACTTAAATACATTTATATTCTCTATTAAGCTATACTTTAACATTCTGTTTTATCTGCAGCTGAATGTGGAGCCTCTGCAACAAATAATGAAGGAATTTTGCTGTCCCCCAATTACCCACTGAACTATGAAAACAACCATGAATGCATTTATAGCATTCAGGTGCAAGCAGGGAAGGGAATCAATATTTCAGCCAGAACATTTCATTTAGCACAAGGAGATGTTCTTAAGGTATGTTGTAATTATTGTACTATATATTAATTGCCTCAAAGCACATAATGCTTTGATTATATACTCTCACTCAACCACTTGTAGAATTATAGTTACAGGCAGGTTGATGGTAAGCATTGTGCTTGTGACTGCAGTAGGATGTCACATCTAAAGCAGTTAAGCATCTTGTAAATCCAAAAACAAGGTAACCTTTTACGGTGTCTAGAATTTGTGAATCCTGTTCATAAACATTATTTGACCACACATACTATTCTAGTATCTTAAAACTAAGACCCTGATTATCACAATGCTTAGGTTTTTTTAGCCTTGATGACTTCATTTAAATGTTTTCAGAATCAATCCATAAAAAGTTTGTTGTACTGTGTAAAGTTTGCATATTAAAATGTTCTGCAATCATCTTTTCATGAAAATGTATCTGATATA
Source organism: Sphenodon punctatus (assembly GCA_003113815.1). Lineage (NCBI taxonomy): Eukaryota > Metazoa > Chordata > Lepidosauria > Sphenodontia > Sphenodontidae > Sphenodon > Sphenodon punctatus. The sequence continues at coordinate 918,208 of QEPC01013456.1, read as the reverse complement.
ATTTCTGGTTTTCCCATTTGCATTAGGAAATTAATCAGTTTCCCCCTCCCAATTAGATTTATATTCAATTCAGATTTTTACCCTTAATTCTCACACCATAAATCTTGCAATAGCATCCCCTGCAAAGTCTTGAACATGATTTGTGCCCGCACCCCCCATAAGAACAGACAAAGACACGCGTTGGGGTAAAAAGGTCTTGGCCGCAACTTTATTACAATATATATAACTTGAACAGACCAAATGTTAAAGAACCTGTGTGCATATAGCGGAGAGAAACCATACTATCTAAAGCAGGTAAAGGGGGCTGAGCTAAGCCTCGCCCCCTTGCCCGGGTGAATCAACCCTTTGAATTCACCCTCCCCTTGGGTCAGGGCGGGTTGTAGCCCCAAGCCAGCCGCTCCATGCCTGGACTGGGACCTCTGTGGCCTTAAGACCCCCCTCCCCGCTCCCCAAATGGTAACGGGGTACAAGTGCAACCCCTCAGCTCTTAGGGAGCCTTACCACAACATGGATTCTACACCGCTAACCGTCCATGTTGCGACAAGACAGCAGTGAAACCATAAGACATAGCAGTAACATAGCGGCTGTGGAGGAGGTGGAAAACCCGGCAGCTCTCTGAGCCAATTAAGCTGATGGAGAAATTCCTCCTCGGCCCTGAAAACAGCAACCAGCCTTAGCCCACAGCAGTTGACTTATCATAACAGGTAACATCACTACACCTTCGGTAAAACACATTGCAAATGGAAGGGTTGGGAGGGGAAAAATAGAACCCCTGTGTGCAGCCCTGGCAATGGGAGGAGGGAGAGGCACCCAGCAGATCCAGATAAATATACCTGACTATGACCCTACCCACCGGGTGCCCACCCTCTCCCCCCATTGGCCCCCTGGTGCCACCCCTCATGGGCAGGCGGGGGGGCGAAGGAGCCCTTTCCCAACCCCCTGCCCAGCACTCTGTTCAAGGGGAGCTGGGCTCAAATCTACCCCACCCCCCGTTTATGGCATGGGAGTGTCCCTTGTGCCCGCACCTCCCATAAGAACAGACAAAGGCACGCATTGGGGTAAAAAAGGCCTTGGCTGCAACTTTATTACAATATATATAACTTGAACAGATGAAATGTTAAAGGACCTGTGTGCATATAGCGGGGAGGAACCATACTACCTAAAGCAGGTAAAGGGGGATGATCTAAGCCTCGCCCCCTTACCTGGGTGAATCGACCCTTCAAATTCACCCTCCCCTTGGGTCAGGGCAGGTTGCAGCCCCAAACTAGCCGCTCCATGCCTGGGCTGGGGCCTCCAGCCTTAAGACCCCCCTACTTCCCAAGTGATAATAGGGTACAAGTGCGATCCCTCAGCTCTTAGGGAGCCTTACCACAGCATGGTTCCTATGCCGCTAACCACCACGAAAAGGAGGGAGGAAAAAAGTTACGGCACCCCTTTCCCCACACAGGTATTCTGAAAAGGGTATGAACAACAGCCCTCTATCCCCCAAACAGAGAGTGTTCCCTCTGGACAGATAACCAGAGACTCTTCCCCTGTACAGATAACTGTACATCATCCCGTAGGAAATGCCTGCACCAGGCTCACAATACATTCATGGGGCACCACCCTGTCACCCCAGCATTCAATAAATGTCCACATACGATGCTAGGGGCCACTGAGCTGCCAGTTTGACGATGTTATCCTTCATTTTGCCTGTGAGCACCCCTGCCCTGCGCAGGCTGAGATTATTTTCACTCAATTGGATAACCAGGATTGCAGGTGTCGCAAAATGTCCTGCTTGTAATGGCATCAGGTGCTCCTGGTGCATACCCCCGCGAACAAACCATTATGGACAGGCATGGGACCCCATATCCTAGCTGCGTTCCACGGTCCGAATTAGCAACATGGCATTTAGCCCACCGTACAATGCTGTGCCCACAGCAGCGTGGCCCGCTGATCCAGACAGCTGGCAACCGGTCAGTACCTGCGGGTGACAAAACATAACATCAGTGCGGCCTGGAACTTGAAGGCGACATTCCCCATTCTGCCAAACCTTTCCTAAAACTGGCCTGAAATTGGAGTTTTGTCCAAAATGCTCCAGCGAGATACCTGAAAAGAGATACCTGTAACGCGGGCGAACTTCCAGCTATTACTCCCGGGCAGTACCCTCCCTGATCACCCCGGAATGAAGGCACCGGTTCACTGAAGCACAATGCCCCAAAATCGCAGTTCAGCAAGCAAAACTCGTGAAAACTGGTGAGGTTGCAGCTCGTCTGCATACGCTCCCAGCATCCTCAGCTGTCATCGTTTGAGGACACCACGACTCTCCTGGGGCTTGGCCTTCCTGCCACCCCAAGCTCCACCGACCAGCGGGCCAAGGACTGGTGAGGTTGCAGCTCGTCTGCATACGCTCCCAGCATCCTCGGCTGTCATCGCTCGAGGACACCACGACTCTCCTGGGGCTTGGCCTTCCTGCCGCCCCAAGCTCCACCGACCAGCGGGCCTAAAGGCGCGCGCCTTACAGGTACTTTTCTCCATTTCTTTTCTACTGTACTTCCCCCTCCTATCTTACTCACTAACATGTCTGCCCTATTTTCTCGCCTTTTCTTTCCCTCCTCTCCTTCTCCTCTTCCTGTCCATCTTTTTCTTCCTCTACTTTTCTCCTCCCAGCTTCTTCCTCCCCCCAACCGATCACCACTCTCTAACCTCCCCCATACATCCTTTGCTCCCTTGGCTACTTTCTCTCATTGCTCCCCTTCCACTCCTGTCTCTAGCCTTCCTCGATGCTCCCCTTCTCCCAATCTTATCCCTATTCCTCCTGTCTCTAGCCTACCACGACGCTCCCCTTCTCCCAATCTTATCCCTATTCCTTGCCTCCCCCCTCATCAACTACCATTTTTCTGCTCCCTCTGGAACTGTCGCTCATCTATCAGTAAAGCTCCCTATATCCATGATCTTTTCCTCTCTCGCTCCCTCCAGCTCCTTGCCCTTACTGAAACTTGGATCACTCCCTCGGACTCTGTCACGCCTGCTACCCTCTCCTGTGGGGGTCTCTCCTTCTCTCACCAACCCCGCCCTGAAGGACGGGGTGGTGGGGTGGGCCTCCTTCTTGCTAAATCCTGTCAGTTCCAACCAATTTCTCCTCCCCCCTCTCTCTCCTTCCATACCTTTGAGGCTCACTCCGTGCGCCTCTACTCCCCCCTCCATCTACGTGTTGCTGTCATCTACCGTCCCCCTGGTCCTCTCTCTTCCTTTCTTTCTGACTTTGAGTCCTGGCTCACTTTCTTCCTCTCTGTTGATATCCCCACTCTCATCCTTGGTGACTTCAACATTCATGTTGATGACCCATCTCAGCCCTCAGTCTCTCGCTTCCTCTCCCTAGCCTCCTCCTTCAACCTCCACCTTTGGACCAACTCCCCCACCCATACTAATGGCCATTCTCTTGATCTTGTCCTCTCTAGAAACTGCTCTGTCGCTGATCTCTCCTTCGATCCTCATCCTATATCAGACCACTTCCTTGCCTCTTTCAACATTTCCCACTGTCCCCCCTCCTCTTCCCCTTCTCTACGCCCCTTCCGTGACCTTCAAGCTATTGATCCCCTGGACTTTGCCTCCTCTCTCTCTCCCCTTCTTCCTACAGTCTTCTCTTCCTCCTCCCCTGACTCCGCTGTCTCTGCTCTCAACGCCTCTCTCTCCTCCACACTTGACTCCCATGCCCCTCTCTCTTCCCGCCCTGCCTTCTCCCACAACCCCCGTCCTTGGCTCACCCCTAGTATCCGCCACCTCCGTTCTTGCACTCGTGCTGCTGAACGACTCTGGCGCAAATCCCATTCTCACGCTGACTTCCTTCACTTCAAATTCTGTCTCTCCACCCTTACTTCTGCTATCTCCCTTGCTAGACAACACTACTATGCCTCCCGCATTGAGTCCTGTTCTCGGGACCCTCGCCGCCTGTTCTCTACCTTTGACTCCCTCCTCAAGCCTCCCTGTCCTCCCCCTCCTTCTTCCCTTTCTGCTCAGGATCTTGCCTCCTTCTTCACCTCCAAGATAGACAAGATCCGCCTCGACATCGCTTCCCACTCCTCTCTTCCCACTCCCACCCCTCTCCCTCCTCCCCCTCCTTCTCTCATGTCCTCCTTCTCCCCTGCCTCCCTTAAGGAAATCTCCTCTCTGCTCTCCTCCTCCAACCCTTCCACTTGCCCCCTTGATCCCATTCCTTCCCGCCTCCTCACCTCCATTACTCCCACTGTCGCCCCTTCCTTCCTGCACATCATCAACCTCTCCCTCTCTACTGGCTCTTTCCCTTCTGCCTTCAAACATGCCACAGTCTCTCCTATTCTCAAAAAGTCCACTCTTGACCCCTCTGACCCTTCTAGCTATCGTCCTGTCTCACTCCTTCCTTTTGCTTCCAAGCTGCTTGAACGTGTTGTCTACTCCCGCTGCCTTGACTTCCTATCCTCCAACTCCTCCCTTGACCCCCTCCAATCTGGCTTCCGCCCCCTTCATTCTACTGAAACTGCTCTCGCTAAGATCACCAACGATCTTCTGGTGGCTAAATCTAAACGTCTCTATTCCATTCTTGTCCTCCTTGATCTCTCTGCTGCCTTCGATACTGTTGACCACTCACTCTTGCTGGATTCCCTTCACTCCCTTGGCTTTTGTGGCTCTGTCCATAACTGGTTCTCCTCCTACCTCTCTGACCGCTCCTTTAATGTGTCTCTCTCCAACTCCGCCTCCTCCTCCTTCCCCCTCTCAGTTGGTGTTCCTCAAGGCTCTGTTCTTGGCCCTCTCCTCTTCTCGATCTATACCTCATCCTTAGGCAAACTCATTGCCTCCCATGGCTTCCAATACCACCTCTATGCTGATGACACTCAACTCTATCTCTCTACTCCCTCTCTCTCTCCCTCTGTTCAAGCTCGTCTCATCAACTGTCTCTCTGACATCTCTACCTGGATGTCTCAACGTCAACTCAAACTCAACATGGCTAAAACTGAACTCCTTATCTTCCCCCCTCATCCTTCCTCTCCTTCCTCACTGTCAATAACTATTGATGGAGTCACCATCCTGCCTGTCCCCCAAGCCCGTAGCCTAGGCTTCATCTTTGACTCAGCCCTTTCTTTTAAACCCTACATTGACTCTGTTGCTAAATCCTGTCGCTTCTCCCTCCATAACATTGCTAAGATTCGCCCTTTTCTCTCTGTCTCGTCTGCCAAAACTCTTGTTCATGCTCTGGTCATCTCTCGCCTCGATTACTGTAACCTCCTTCTCACTGGCCTTCCCCGGTCTCACCTTTCTCCCCTCATCTCTGTCCAAAACTCTGCTGCCAGGGTCATCTACCTCGCCAGTCGCTTCGACCATGTGCAGCCCCTCCTCTCTTCGCTTCACTGGCTTCCCCTTCCTGAACGAATCCTGCACAAGCTCCTAGTCTTCACCTATAAAGCTCTTCACAACCTTGCTCCCCCCTACCTCTCTGCACTTATCGCCCTCCATACTCCAGCCCGTGCACTTCGCTCCTCCTCTGTCCCTTCTCTCACCCTTCCACGCCTTCCCTGCTCCCCTAAGCACCTTCGTCCCTTCTCACTTGCTGCCCCCCATGCCTGGAACTCCCTCCCTGTCCACATCCGCCTTGCCCCCTCCCTTCATACCTTCAAATCTCTCCTTAAAACTCACCTCTTTCGCTCTGCTCTGTCTGACTCTTTATCCTGCTGAGCCACTATTCCTATACCTACGATCGGTTTACCCTTATCCTTGCAACATGGACCTGCCTGCTGTCATTCTCATCGTAACCAAGCCAAGTACGTGCACTTGAGACCTCGCATCTTCATGAATGTTAGACCCCTTGTCTCTCCCTCTGTTCCCCTTCCTATGTCTCTCCCCCAGCTCCTGTCTCTCAGATTGTAAGCCCTTGGGGCAGGGACCATGTCTATTTTATTACTTTGTAAAGTGCCAGGTACACTGCTGGCACTATATAAATGTTTGTTAATAATAATAATAACAAATCCGGGGCAGTGCAGCCAGTGTGTCAACTGATACTGGTTGGCGGGTATCCCTCCTTGGTCCACATGTCCTGGCCCATACGTCGACCACCGTGTGGAGCCGATAGATCTCACGGTGTCGGCCACCCCATGTGCCTTCCTGAAAAATGCAATAGCTGCCAGGCGACACCTTATGATGCCTGGTGCTAACCCATGGTGACACAAGTGCGCTGCAAACCCATCAACATGGCAAGGGGGTGGGGGTGGACCATGACCCCTGCAACCCACAGGTTGAGAGGAAAGAGGACGCATAAGCTCACCACATAGAGCTAGAAATGGCAGCCTTAATTCCCTCGTTTATCCTGCGCTCCCCCATCTCCACAAAGCCTCTGCCATGACCTCCGGGTTGATGTTGGCACAAGGGAATGGAACCGCTCCATCTGAAAACGAGAGAGGGAGACAGCGATATCATTGTACTTAGCTGAGAAATACATATTAATGACACTTCTGCACAGAACAGTGATCTAAACAAAAACTCTGCTGGAGTCCCTGGACTGATGGTTGACCACCTGCACCCAAGCTTGGTTGTTGGACCCACAACTTCAGAGGCCAGCAACTGAGGTCATCAACCCCAGCCTGTAAGAGTTCATGAGACAGTGAAGGATCCGGAGGGGAACTGTGCCACTCCCAAGAGACAAAAGGCAAAACAGCCTCCAGATAAGAATTGTCATGTGGAACATGGCTCAAGTAAACATTTAATAAATAAGAATAGTCATGGGGAACAGAGGGCTTCATGGAGGGGAGACTCCCAAGGGAGGAGAAATATACAGTTGTACAGATCCGGTGTATTCTGATTGTTCATGGTTGTACAGACTCAGTGGATTCTGATTCTACACAGTTGTACAGACTCGGTGGATTCTGATTGTACAGATCTGGAGGATTCTGGCGACAATACCCCTTTTTGAGAGAACCACTCTCTCCTGATGGGAACAAATACAATTTCTCCTGATGAGGAACCATTCCATCCTGATGGGGAACAAACACAATTTTGTTGGGGTCAGGGCACAAGGGCTTCACCTTTGTGTCTGTGACTGATATGAAAAAATGTCAGGGAATGTGTCTGTGATTGATATGAAAAAAAGTTCGGGGAAAGGCAAAGACTAGCACACTATTCTCTCCTGACGGGAATGGCTGCCGTTCTCCTGGTGAAAAGCTTCCAAATTCTACCAGAGATGAGCCTGTGAAAATGCAGATTAACATAGACAAGGTGCTAACCCCCTCCTTCTACCCTTTCTGCTCAGGATCTTGCCTCCTTCTTCACCTCCAAGATAGACAAGATCTGCCTTGACATCGCTTCCCACTCCTCTCTTCCCACTCCCACCCCTCTTCCTCCTCCCCCTCCTTCTCTCATGTCCTCCTTCTCCCCTGCCTCCCTTAAGGAAATCTCCTCTCTGCTCTCCTCCTCCAACCCTTCCACTTGCCCCCTTGATCCCATTCCTTCCCGCCTCCTC
>QEPC01013456.1:851718-910085 GCA_003113815.1 Sphenodon punctatus | reverse complement strand
TCTCCCTCTGTTCCCCTTCCTAAGTCTCTCCCCCAGCTCCTGTCTCTCAGATTGTAAGCCCTAGGGGCAGGGACCATGTCTATTTTATTACTTTGTAAAGTGCCAGGTACACTGCTGGTGCTATATAAATGTTTGTTAATAATAATAATAATAATAATAACAAACAAATGCTAATAGTGATGCACCTCTTAATATGCCGAGTAACACAGACAAGGTGTTTTTGCATTGGTGACTGATTTGAAAGCAACTACTTTTAACCCTAGCCACAGACACCGGGGAAAGGCAAGGACTAACAAACTATTCTCTCCTGATGGGGAATAGATAACTATTCTCTCCTTACAGTGAATGACTGCAATTCTCCAGGTGAAAAAGTTATAAAATTCTAACAGCGATGAGCCCACTGAAATATAGAGTCACATTGACAAGGTGAGATTGTACAAGGGATAAATTTCCCCATGTTATGGGAGAAACCACTGGTGAATCTGCAGAAATAGACACTGAACTGAGCCATGCAAGTGTTGTGATACTTACTGCACGCATTGAACTGAGCAAGCAAAAGATGAGAAGCTTCCTGCATACCCTCTCTTATCCTTTCTATTGATGCTTATGATCTACAAACTGGGTAGTCCAGTTGTACAAGGGATAAACTCCCCATGTTATCAGAGAACCAACTGGTGAAATTGCTGCAATAGACAATGAACAGAGCAATGCAAAAATTGTGGTACTTACTATACACACTGAACTGAACCAAAGCAAAAGTTGTGATGCTTACTGCACCCACTCTCTTTCCCTTTGTACTGATGCTTATGATCTATCAACTGGGTATTCCAGATAGCTCAGTCAAAGAAGTTGTGACCTGCACAGATGACATAAGGTTAACAAGAAGCTATGGTAAGGTCAACAGGAAGCTATGGTAGATACTAGCGCACTGATGTACCCCGAAGGAAATGTGCAGGGGGGACCCTCGTATGCAACAAGGGGCGGAGGGACACAGACTCTACTGTGCAAAGGTTACAACACGATAGCCCCACAATGCTACCATAACGTTTGAAGCACCACAAGTAAAACTTGAATCATGAATGCGACGAAGGGCGGAGAGACACAGACATCTCAGTGGATACCCCTACAAGAGATTGAACACCAGAGGCGTGAATCCTGATAATCATTCCACTGTGCAATGGCTGAAGACAAGTGGACACAAAAAGCCCCACAATGCTACAACCACCAATCACTCCACTGTGCAATGGCTGAAGACAAGGAAACACGAATGCTAACAAAGTATCCACTGTGGCCTGGTTGAAGACAAGTGAACACAATAGCCCCACAATAGCGTAGTGTTTGAAGCACCACATGTATAGCTTGAATAATAAATCTGTAAAGGTAAAAGTCAACATGATGTAATGTGAAAGCTGAGAAACGGCCAAAACTGAGATTCTTCCATATTGCCAACTCTAATCTTAAGGCATCATTGGAGATCTCTGCAGGTTCTCCTAACAACACCCTCAAGAATTTGGACTGGGCTCGCTCCAATACCTGGTGTCTTCCTAAAGCCCATATGTGGGCTCCATATAGCAACTGTGCAAGTGACTTAGGCGAGAAGACACAAACAGCTGGTAAAACCAAGTTGCCCCTCTTCAGTCTTGAAAAACGCAGTATGGCCAATACGCTTTTATTTGCCTGTTCCATATGACCAATAAAAGTCTGCTTATACCATACCCGTTGTTTAGAAAAAATATATAATTTTAGTTTTGTCGTAATTGATAACTAGTTTTCCTTATGGCAGTAGTCAGCAAAACCTTTGAGGATTCTTCTCATCCCCACTAAGGTTAGCAACGTCAGAGCTGCATCATCTGCATAAAGTACGGATGACAGGTGTTTGGTGCCAATACTCGGTGCCAATAATACTTTATTAGCTGATAATCAGCTAATAAAATAGCGGGAGATTCTTTGGGTGTAAACAGATGGATGACTGCACTGGGGCAGCAACGCCAGCCAGCTTCAACCCCCGGGCCGGCCAATCCATTTTGGACAGCCCACCAGATGTTGGAGTAGACCAGGGGAGCCCCACAAGACCAGGGGAGCCTCTCTTGAGACACTTCAGAACATCCTGGAGCGCCTCCAGCCAAACCCAGGGCAGTGGCCCAGAGTGAAACTGCTCTCCGTCTACTTGTCAGACTGACACTGAAGTGCCACTCAGCCAGATGTTTCTCTGGCAGCACTATGGGGCTGTGGGCACCAGCCTAGTGTGTTTAGTGAGCTGCCTGCAGCTCGGGGGAGGGGGAAGGGGGAGGGAGATGACTGGGGAGCCCTCTGGGTCTGTCTAAAATGGGCTCAGGAGGCACCGGGAGCATGTGGATGCAGGGATGCACCCCTGCAGGATCTCCAAGGACAGACTGCCCCCGCTTCCATCTAAAAACACCATCTGACTCTATGAAAATATTAGGGGTGACAGGCTGGAATTCCCATCAATACAAATTGTCAGAATTTGGATGATTTGTAATGATAAGAATCACTATGAAACATCCAGGGGATACGAGCCAAAGGTTCATATTTCCCAGTAGAGATCTATCAAAGCTCCCTGCAGTGGAGCTGGTGCCACTTGAAGGAGTTTTCACATGTGTAGCATGGGGTCAGATGTCACTAGCGTTATGGGGAATATAGCTATTCCACCTGCCACATAAACAGCGAGATGCCAGCTGTGCCCCTATTTAGCACACAGGGTTATCCCAATTTAATGCTGGCATCCACACATGCCTCTACAGCCAGCCCTGTTGCCCACCAACTGAGGGATTCTCCCAGCAATGGTGGGTCCCTCTAAAGTCAATCAAACATAAAGTCCTTAGCAAAAGTATAAGTGGGTTCCACCTGAGAGTTGTGTTCCAAGTTCCTGACGTTTGACCTACTTTGTCTCCAGAAGCCTCCAGTTATAGTCCTTCAACAATGGGCTGTTCCTCAACCTCTTCTGGGCTTCAGCCCTTGGACAGTTGGGTCTCTGGAGAGAACTGTTCCTTTCAGCTGCCTACTACTGACTGCCCACTAACTTGCTTTACCCTAGTCCTTTTAAAGGCCTAACTTGCAAACTTTTAGGCCCTCTTAAAGGGCCAGTATATTTTTAAGCCATAATCTTTACTGTGGACTGCCACAGTATGCCTGCCCCCAGCTCTTCCTTCCCCGGACACCTAAACACCTCCCCATGACTCCTGCCCTCCCAGCCCATTGCCTTTCCTAGCCTACCTCACCCTCCTGGGGGTAGGATGGGGCAGACAATGAACCGGGTGGGCAGAGGTTCAGGGGAGACAGGCTCCAGTCAGAGGTCCAGTGGAGTCAAAAAAGCCACGCAGGAGTGGGGAGAGGGGGGTAGTTGATTTACTTCTCCTATTACCCAGCTCTGTCCCCCTGGGACCCTGCCCAGTGCCCATCTCCCCTGGATTGCTGCCCACACAGCCCATCACCTGAATGTGTCTTTAAAGAGGCCGTGGGAGGCCGTGCGCACCACTAATTCCTATGGTGGGCGACCACTTCCGGTGCGTGTAGACGCACCCCATGCATCTTTTCCTAGTATTGTGTTGCAGAACCCGCTTCCTTGGCTGCTTGTCTAAAAGCGGCCTCTCTGGGAAGTTGCAAGCATCTGTTTAGGAAAGAGACAATAGAGATTCTCTTCTGTCCTCTATCACAGTGCTGCAGGATGTGATTGTGATGATAATTGGCCATGCTGGAAGTGTAAACCTTGTCTTCTGATTGCTGGGATGCTATCCCAAAGTCCCAGTTATGTCCCTTCTTTGCCCACCTCAAAGACACTATCGATTGGTCTTGTAAAGCTGGAAGCATGCAGTAATTGACCAGTTAATGTGTCTGTTAATCTGTTAGGCTGCTCCACATCCTCCCTCCTATAGCGCCCCCCCCCCCTCGCCTTGCCAGGTGCCTGCTTCTGACTGGCACTGCATGTGCTGCTATTTATGTGAATAATGGTCTTTAAGAGGACAACTTCAATTGCTTATAAAATTGGAGGCCTTTACCAGATTGTCCTGTAGTTTGACAGAGATGACGGGGAAGATATGGGATATATTTCTGCCAAAAGTCTTGTAAGTAGGATGGAATATAAACATGTTACAGCTGGAAATGTATTTTCAAGTTAATGGCTTATAACATCAGGACCCTTTATCCAATCTTTCTGATATTTGGCAGAATTGGTAATCTTGGGGAGAGACATAATCTTGCCACATTTCATGTAAATTGTATGAAAGATAAAGACATCGTAGCCAGGAATGTGTATGGAGCTTTTCTTAAAATTACAACCTTTAATTGCTTATAAAGTTAGTTCCCTTTATCCAATCTTTCAGAAATTTGATATACATATTGCCCTCCATTGGGGGTACAATCAGAATTGATTAAGAAGCATAAAAGTTATAACCAAAAATACGTTTTTCAGTTTTTCCCCATTATTTTGAAAATGAACATTTGTTTTTGTTTTTGTTATTATTATTTGTCATTTTCAGTATTACAATAATGAAAAAGAAAATGAATATTTTCATTTTCATTATAATAAAGAAAAATTGCACACCCCTAATGCAGAGGCAGAGGGACTGTAAAGCAACCCACTCACCCCTCGCCACTCCTGAACGCAGTACGTCAGCCCCCAGCTCTGCCTTCCCTGGGCCCCTGACTCTCCCAGATCTATGCCTACGCAGCTCATCACCTGGCCCAGCCTACCACTGGTGCAGGAAATGGGTTGGAGGCCAGGTGTCTTGGGGAGGCAGAGCTTGGGGTAGACGTGAATTTAGGCCCATGTTGATCTGATACAAACTGAATCCAAGGAACACAAGACAAAATCTGAACAAATCCTGGTTCTGTTCAGGTTAGAACCAAATCAGAATTTTCATCCAAATTCCGTAGTGGTTCTTTATAGATTCAAATGCTTGACTGTGTGTTTCAGGATAAGTAATTATTTGACAAAATTACTTTACCTCATAATGTAAAGTGAAAAGAAGTTTTCATTTTGGGCACTTTTTATTTTTAAAGTTCGTTTAATTGAAAACAAATATGAACAAAAAAGTCTTCTACTACAAAGCAAAGAAACAATTGGAGAAGAGACAACACTGGATAATTGAACAACAAATAAATTATTGGTTTAACTGCTACCTGTAAGACTGAGGAGGGCTACTGAATCCTTTGGTCTTCTCAGGGAGCAAAATATGAATTTGAGAACATGTTACTTACTGTCCTTTTCTATCCTTTAGCATCCAATTTTTTTCTCCTTTTTTCTGTAAATCAATATACTAGCTCTGGCTAGTATATAATAAAGAAACAACCCACACAACAGATGTGTGGGTTGTGATGGAAATGTTATCAGTTTGTAACTTCCCCAATATCATTTCCCATTAGTATATTCTTATCTTGATGTTTTCCTGTCTAAATGGTAATAAGAGTTGCATAAAGGCAGATGAAGAAGACTAGACACCAATTGTTACTGTGTGCTAAAGAACTTAATTCAAACATTAGCACAATTAGTGACCACTGACTTTGTTCACCTTTATGATTTCTGACATCCAAATGTAGGAGTAAACTGGGAAGAGAAAACACACATTGGGTGATTTCAGACGTTACGGGCCCCGTTGGCCCCGTACCGAAATCACCCAATTCATTCCCTGCCGGGATCACCCCGTCACGCCGTATCAGACATGCCGGGGGGATCCCGGCGGGGAATCTGGGAGGGGGCGGGGCCGCGTGGCGCAACGTGCGGCCGCATGGCCCTGCCCACTCCACGCTCCCCGCCGCCCGCCCTCTGGGGAGATGGGCGGGTGGGGGGGCCGCTGCGGCTGCTGTGTCGGGCCGAATTCACCACGGCCCGGGATCCCGCCGGTGATCCCGGGTCGTGGCGCCCGGCCAGACGTTACTTTTTTTGGGTCCCCGCTGGGGATCTCTTTGACCACGCTTCCCGGGACATTCCCCCGGCTAGCCCGGGAAGCGTGGTTCAAATTGACCCCATGCAGGTATTGACCGTGGCGAACATCTGGTGGCTGCCAAACAGACGTTCGAGACACAGTGACCACAGGTGGGTATTCACCATGGTTCACTGTGATCTCGTAACGTCTGAAAATACCCATAGACAAGTTTGCAATGAAAACTTGTCTCTCCTTGATTCCTTCCCTTTCAAACTTAGCAGACCCAAGTTCTTTAAACAATGCCCTCACATTTTTGCAGAAAAATAATGGTCAAGTGAGTACCGTTGCCTTTCCTCTACTAACTTTTTAAAAATGGAATTATATTAAATAATTTGCTCTGAAACAAGGACTTTCTATTTTTACTTAATTTCAGTTCAAATAGAGGTTTCACAATTTATAATGAACTATTCAATATTATCATGCCACTCTGATTAATTAGAACAATGGTTTGTTGTCATGGTTTACTTCCCTTTGAATTAAAGTGTAAGTGGATTTTACAGGTGGAACCAAAACTGAGAAGGAAGATGTAGAAAACAGAAAGGGGGGACTTAATTGCAGCTGCAGCTGTAGCTGTGCATGAAGGGGAATATAACATTTGTTATATGGGAAAAGAAAATTGACATTGTCTACACAAGACACTGAATGGTGCTGCATATCAAAGTTTGTCTTCATGATTTTGCCCTAATGTGTCCCCACCCCACCCCTCCTCATATTACCAACCATTGAAAATGCTGAAAGGAAGATATGGGATTGGGAAGTTTATAGGAAGGGCATTCTTGAGAGGATCTCTGTTTGAAAAGTGTCCCAATGTAATACATTGTGAGAACCCCCCAAACTAAGGAAAAACAGTATTTAATTCACTAAAATCCTTTGTGCTTCATTATCTTTTTAAAAAAATAAATGGTAAGGTTACTCCTTGATTATGAAAGGCTGTTGGGCTCCAGTGTGATTGGAGACTGAGCATAAGCATTAATATGGTAAAGCTATTAGCACAGTCCTCTGCTCTAAGTAGCAAATCTCTTCTGTAGCTCCTTCTTTCACGTGCAAAAGTTTAAAGGGGAAGGGGTTTCATGCTGTATGGACATAGCATATGTCAGGTGAAATAGGTAATACGCATTAGAAACAATTAGCTAGGTATGGTCCTTATTCCACCTGCCATCTGTAGTTCAGATTTTATATGTGGAAGTCATTTGTAAATATGACATGCTGATGACAACTTACGCTGTTCACTGCCACCTCACAGAAGTGAAAATCTCAACAGATTTTCAGCATTTGGGAGAGCAAACCCCCCAAAGCAATTCGGCTAGAAGTCGACAGATTTATCAAAAAGATTGGTTTCTTCCTTTGGTGGAATCTTATGAAACTGGAAACAAATAATGAATGACAAATTGCTGTCATTCTTTATTCTAATAACTGTTTAGTGAGTTCTCTCAAATGTATAAGTAATTCCGTCCAAAACTCAGATGGATCATCTTGCTTTCAGAAACATTACATGGATCAGCAGTACACTGGACCCTTCTATCAATGAAATATATTGAAACAATAATACATTTTTAAAAAGCAACAAAATCACTCCAGTTTTCATCATATTAATCATGATGAAAAATCCTCTTAATCTTCAATGCTTGGATAGCACTTCTACGACTTTGAGTGAAAACAAACAAGATAGTATCTCACAGTAGTATGAAAGGGTGATTTCAGACGTGACGAGATCACGCTGAACCACAGTGAACCACGCTCAACCCCCCCACGGGGCCAAAGGCCCCTGAACGTCTGCACGGCGTGCGCCAGATGTTGGCCACGCTCAATTGCCACATGGGGTCAATTTGAACCACGCTTCCCGGGCTAGCCGGGGGAAGGTCCCGGGAAGCGTGGTCAAATGGACCGCGGGCCGTGGCCAACAAAAAGTAACGTCTGGCCGCGTGCCACGGCCCGGGATCCCCGGCGGGATCCCGGGCCGTGGCACGATCGGCCAGACGCGGCGGCCGCATTGGCCCCGCCGCCCGCCCGTCTCCTCGGAGGGCGGGCGGCGGGGTGCGTGGAGGGGGCGGGGCCGTGCGGCCGCACGTTGCGCTGCGCGGCCCCGGCCCCTCCCACTTTCCCCGCCGGGATCCCCCTGGCACGTCTGTTGGGCCGTGCAGGGGTGACCCCGGCGGGGAACGAAGACGTTGCTTCCGGTACGGGGCCAAAGGGCCCCGTATCGTCTGAAAGTACCCAAAGTCATCTGTTTGTCCAGATGTTTGTCCACTTCCGCCTTGGGGTGGATGGGCAGCTGCTATGGGATGCATCATTTGGAGGTTGGTGACACTGGGCTGTGTCACCAACCTCCAAATGATGCACCTCCTGGGCTGGTTAAGGCTCACTCAGCCGTGTTAATCAGGGCTAACGGGTGCCCTCCCGTCTGTTAGGCGCCACCCAGCCTGGCCATTTTGGCCATTTTGTGAATACACAGAACAGCTGGTGATGCTTCCACTGCCATTTTGGAAAAGAGTGTGCACGCACAGAATGGTTCAGGGACCATTTGTGCATGCACAGTAATTTTTGTAAATATATTTTTGTTTATTTTTCTGTAGATTAGAACCAAACCAAAAAAGGCTTGTTGTCACACTGTTTTGGTTCTGTATGGATTAATCCATAACAGCCCATTCCATGCAGTTACTGAATTGGCCAGCTACCCTGCCCTCTGCATCTTCCTTTTGAATTTTTCCTTCAACAAGTGTTTCCAAACCAAAAATAGACTTCAGGTTTGGCGCCATCCAGTGCTTCTTAATGCCCTTGTACGGTGTGCTAAACTCCCAACAAAAAAAATGAAACTAACTAACTCAGTAACAGCTAGTAAAAACTAGCTGCTTCCTTATACAGGTAACCCCACAGGAATGTGGTGCTGTTATTCCTGCTGTCTTACCGTAAAGGCAGAACAAAAAGGCTCTCCCAGGAGTAACCACAGTCCAAGCAAAGTTCAAAATACCTAGCGGGGAAAGCAGTTCTCACAGGTTAACCTTCCTCACTGCTATACACTTCCTGACATCAACTTGGAGAGTAGCTAGCTTGTCCACAGAGAGCTGAGGACAATTCTTTCTCCAAGTCAAGCTCAATGTCCAGATTTGTAATCTATTTTGTGGAACCCTCAGTCTCTTCCTTGGCAAGCAAGACACCCAAATGGCCTGCAAAGTCCCTGAATACAAGTGCCCCATACATTCATGAGTCCCCACTAGGGCTGTACTGAATACTACTTCTGAGTACTCGGGCCGAATACCGATGTTCAGAGCCATCCACCCAACTACTCAGCGGCCCTTTGGCACTGTTTCAGAAGTTTTGAAATTTGGACTTGGAATTGCGAACCTCAGAAAACGTAAGAAAGTTGTTGCAAAGTTCTTGAATCCACAGCCAAACACTACCCATAAAAGCACTACCCAGAAAAACAAGCTAGCAAGAGTGGGACAATTTCTCCAGAAGACAACCCCACAAAAGTGTAACTGCATGCAGAAATCCTCAAAACAACAACAGAAGTGTACCCACAGCATAGCCCACCATCAGCAGTGAGTGCACCTACTGTCAGGGGGAGGGGGAAATCTACAGATGGACGGGAAGGGATGGGCCCCAAACACCCACAGAACCTCAGACACGCTCTCCAGGAGGTGGGAACTTAGCACAGTTTCCCAGGTTCGCTCAGGAGCCTCAATATGCCCATCAGGATCACTGGCGGTGTGTGACTCACAGTGCCAGCATTTGAAGAGGAGGCCATGCCCTTCCTGCATTCCTGGAATCGCAGGGAGCGGTGAAGCATTGGTGACCCCACCTCTGCGCTCTGAGTGGTGTTGGTAGGCAGCGTTTCAGCCCCTGTTTGTTGTGGCGGTTGCTGGGCAACTGCTGAGTCTGGACCTGTGCTGGTGGGGGGAGCAAGCGGCCCCTCAGTGGGGCTTGGTGTGGGTGCCTGGTACCCTAGAGCCCTCGGATGCGACTGCCGGCAGGGCTTCAGGGCCCGGGGTCGGGGGCTGGCACGGACACTTACTTTAATCATTATGCCAACCAAGGAGTACATAAAAATGCAGACTAGCAAGGGACATTTGCTCAAGAAGAATACAACAATGCCACAAAACAGTCTGCAACTTCATGCAGAAATAAATCCCTCCAAAAGCCAGCAAGCCCAGGCCCCAGGAGTAACAACATTAAGAAATTAGACATTCACCACCACCACCACACCCAGGGGCTCTTGGAATGGCATTGGTACTGTGGCACTGGTAACTTGCCACTAACAGACCAGGCAAATGGAAGTGGACCCAGGCAGAGAGCAATCCCAGTGTCATGGTGCCAAATGCCAAGCCAATTATTTGTATTTATTTATTAAAAATGCATGGCATGGTAAAGGTAGAGGTAACTCCCATCCCCCAGCATTGACCCTATGGACAGGACAGACCAAACCAGGCCAGGACAGGCACTCCTCCCCCACCAATTACTTACAGATGCAGCAGCACTACAGTACACAGCCAAATTCACGAGAGAACGGACAAAATGGCTGCAGCCACTTTTATTTTGCCGTGCCAGCCAATCAAAAGGTTTCCATCTGGCTTGGCCAGCCAATCAGAACTTGCCATCTGGCTTACCATCACTCTTCCTTCCCATACCCCCCTCCTACCAAATATGGCACTAAGTTTAATATCCAGAAGAAGCTTAACTGTCCACCAGCACCCCATGCATACAGTGGTTTCCAAAGTTTTCCAAAGACCGAGTTACTGCCCTAGTCCCCACCCTGCCCACAAACAAATAATCATCAAGATAATGTGTCATATGACTCTTTCCCATCTGGGTCAGTATCAGCCCTCCAGGGCAGAGCTAAACTTTTTGAAAACAGTGCAAGAGATCGAACAACCCATCGGCATCACCTTTTCTAAGTAAAACTTCCCCTGGAAAATGAACCCTAAAAAGTCAAAATCTCATGGGTATATATATGGGGAGGAAGCAAAAATCAGACTTTTTCACTTTTTGCCATCATGGCCCCTTTTCCATACGACATCACTAACTCTACTGCCCAATCAAAGGAGGAATAATAGATCATGCACAGGTCTGCTGCAATGGCATTGTTTTACCTATGCCCCCTAGTGGTTTGACAAGTGGTGTGTTAGGTGATACTCATCTGTAGTCTTCTTTGGCACCACCCCCAAGAGGGAAAACTTCAAGGCCTCTATCAGGATGTACTGAATGGGCCAACCACCCTCCCTCTGCAGCTTCCTTTTGAATTTTTCCTTCAACAATTGTTTCCAAACAAAAAAATAATTATAGATTTCTGGTTTGCCACCATCCAGTGCTTCCTCATGCCCTTGTATGATGTGTCAACAAAAAAAATTGAAACTAAGTAATTCAGTAGCAGCTAGTAAAAACTAGCTGCCTCCCTATCCAGGAGATCCCTCAACCATGCCTCCAGAACCTCATGGCACACCAGTGTTGGTGCCCTCTGCCATCTATGAAGAGAAAGAGGCAGTTCCCCCCACTCCTCCTTGACTGGCTCAACGTAAACAGTAATTTCCCTATCCAAGTAAAAACTCTGGCAGAGACCTCGGCATAGCCCCTTTGCAATGTGACGGAGCTCCAAAGCCATGGAAGGAACCACCTCCTGGATCTGTAGAGCTACAGCTCCAATACCTCCTTTCTGCAGCACCATGGACTCCCACTTGGGGTGCTGGGGGATGCCTAACTGTCATAACTGCGACTGCCCCATCCCCTAAGGCAACTGCCCCACTAGTGCTCCCTTGAGGGTGCCAAACATCATGCAAAACCAATCTATTAGGATCTTGCTGGATAAGGTGCTGGTGCATGCTCATAACTCTCCCATCCCAAGCTGGTACAATGGCCTTAGTTGAGATCTGAACAACTGCTCACAGCTGCTGAGGCACTGACACATGAACCACTGCAGGTGGCTGTAGCTGAACTGGTGATTGCATCCCCGCCTGAAACTGCCGCTGGGTTAACACTTGGACTGTTCTGGTCCCAACAGTTGCCAGTCTTGTAATTAACTGTTCCATGTTTTCTGTCCCATGGATCAAGACCTGTAGTGCATTGCTTCAGTACTCTGGGAGCATTATGTTCCTTACTCTCTCTGTACTTGTGCCTTCTCTGTAATGAGAAAGTATGGGGGACGTGCCTGCATCCCACCCGCCTTGTTACAGTTTCTTGCACAACCTGCAGATCCTCCACAAAACCGTGATCCAAAGTAGGGGATGTGTGTGTTGAATGGGAGGAGGGTGAGCCATGTTATTATTGAGGGGGGTAAGTCGATTATTTGTAATGAAAATATATGCTTTAAATTGTGCAAGTCCCATATTTTTTCTGCATTGAGCAGGGGGTTGGACTAGATGACCTTGGATGTATCTTCAAACTCTAAGATTCTATGCTTCTACGATTCTTAGTTCCTGGAAATTGGGCCATCATGGTGCCCCACACATCCTTTCCCCTCTGCAGGGCTTGCAAGAGCCCATCCCCCACCAGGGGTTGCACCTTCTCAACCTAAATTCCTCCCCCTGGCCCTGGGGTCTGGATTCTCAATGGTCTAATACGTTAAGGGCCTACTGAGCCATCTCCCAGCTCCACCCCTTGTGAGGGGTCCTTTGACCTGCATGGTG
Organism: Sphenodon punctatus; assembly: GCA_003113815.1. Taxonomy (NCBI): domain Eukaryota; kingdom Metazoa; phylum Chordata; class Lepidosauria; order Sphenodontia; family Sphenodontidae; genus Sphenodon; species Sphenodon punctatus. The sequence goes on along the minus strand of QEPC01013456.1, from coordinate 897,526 downwards.
TGCCTGCCCACTGCCATGCTATCTAGCTCAGTTCCTCAGGCCTCCCCTGCCAGTATTCTCTGTAGACTTCCCCCCCTGTGCTCTTACACTAGTCTCTGCTCCCCACACCCCAGGTCTACAAATTTAGAGTCTTCATTTGGTCGCCTCTGTGTGCACTGAGGGAAGAGTATAAGCCCAGAAAGGTGGGCCACTCCTGAAAGCCCAATCTCCTGATGAGGAGGGCACTGTTGTGAGGAGCGAGGGGTAAGCACCCCTGGGGCAGGGGCACCCAGTCTGGAACATGACATGTTGCTCAGGGGTGGGGAGGCTGTTCCCTGTAAGCTGGGCATTCCTGATCCTGCTGCTGCGATGGAGCCATTCCACGTGCTGCAGGCACCCAATAGCTAATTGCCGCTGACTCCATTGAGGGACTCCCCTGGTGCTTTCAGCTGGGCTCGCTCCTCCTCCATGGACCGTGCAAGTCCCTAGTCTGTCCCGGAGATCACCGCCAATGCCCACCGTCCCTCTCAGGCCTGTAGTCTATCACAGGCAGGAAGTTGAACTCCGCACCCACCGTTTTCCTGCCCAAACTGGTAGTCAGGCATAACAGCCTGAATTCAAACTCCCCCTGCCCCAGTTGCTCTCTTCCCCTGGCTTAACCACTTCTTGCCTGCCAAGGGGGGAGAGCAGCTACAAGTTCCTTGGCCAGTCGCCCTCTTTGCCGCCTCCTTCCTCTGAAGGAATGTCGGGGACAAGCCTTTTCCCCCCCACGAGTACATGTTAGTACTGATCGTATAAACAGATCAAAAATAAATAGTCAGAATTTAGTCATGTGTGAATATAATCATTCTTAGAATTCCTCTGTCAAAGATTCTAAGCCTTAAATATAGCAACTACAGTTAATCAAATAACTGTTTAATTGTTTGCATGGATGAATGGAAAACAATAGCCTTGGATTTGAAATGTATAAAATTTGCAGGGAGACCTGGTAAATGCTATTTAGAAAGATTGTTATCCAAGATGTTCCTTGTATTCCAATAGCCATTTCCAGAAAGCAGCTTTTGAAGACTAAATAAATAAATCAATGTTAGCTGCCCATTTACATATAGATTAAATTGTTCTTCCAATGTACAGTAACAGTTATTCTGTTTGTTTCATTCTGATTCCCTAGCTCCCTTTTATATTATTGATACATCTGTACATTTTTCTTACAAGATTTTGCAAGGAAGTTTTAACATTCATAACTAGAGAGAAATGGTGTATTTTTGCAATATGGCCCCTTCCATGACTGAAGCAAAGCTGGGTGCACAAAGTAAGCATATCTTGATGTACTGTGGCCAGAATTACAGCATTGGCAGTGGCAAACAAATTAAAAAACAACAACAACAACACAGAGATGTTTTAAAACACTGAACTGAAATGACAACCCTGCCCGCTCTTATTGTGCAAACAAATCTTTAAATTGTGTATTGGAAAAATCACAAAAGCTAAATCAACAGTTCTGGGGAAGCAATCATATGCATAAGAGAGTACTCAACGTAAATGTATCATATGAGGTTGTAGCAGCACCATTTTGCCTCTTAATTGACATGTACAGTATAATTTGTAATGAAAATAGATTCTTTAAATTGTACACGTCCCATTTCTTTTACAGATCTATGATGGTAGAGACAACACAGCTCACCTTATGGGTGCTTTTACTGGTGCTTCACTGAGAGGATTGACACTAAGTAGTACTTCAAATCATCTTTGGCTTGAATTTAATTCAGATTCAGAGGGGACAGATGAAGGGTTTCAACTTGTTTATACCAGTAAGTATTTCAGAAACTAGCGCAATGAATTTATTTTATTTTATTTTATTTTATTTTATTTGTTTGAGTGCATAGCCTATGTTATCACAAAGGCTGAGGAAGGGTTACAACACACTAAGAAAATGCAATATAAATGTACAACCCCTCTAAAACTGATGTCCATCCACCAAATGCCTGGCTAAATAGTATTGAATTATATAGGAAATGAATTAAATTCATTTCTCTTTCTGTCAGCTAGCTCTTCCTCTCCAGCTGGATTAATGAGGTGTTAATAATTGTCTTTTAAACTGATACGGTTGAAACTGGTATTGTTCTCATTCTCAAAAGTGGCAGAACTGTTTTAGCTCAGACGTTTCCCTAAAAACAGATACCGATCCTTTCAAACGTCTATTGGAAAACTACTGAAAACTGTTTTAATATGGAAATTCTTAATGCTATTTTAAATAAGGTGATAGCTTATATAAAATAGTGCAGCATTTGTAGTATCAGTAGAAGGATTTGGTGTACAGTTAAAGCACCAGTACAAGCCTCAAAAAACAGTTTTTAATTTTGTTAGTCTTTAGATGATTGCTGGCAAACTAAATCAGAATGCCAACTGCAATTGAATGCATTTTAGCACTGTATCTTAATTTATTATTATAACATTTTATATGCAGATAGAATGGAAGTAGACTGTTGCAAGTGTGATTGCTTGGATAAAGCTGTGTTTGTTTTGTCAAACCGAAATGATTTCAAACTGTAATCTCTAATAAAGTTTTTGAATTTTCTGAATAAACACTAATAATTTTATCAACTCAGGCTGTTTATATGCTATGATTTTGCAAATGAAGCTATTGTCCACACACATTTTTTCTACATTGGTAATTTTAATTTATTGGAGAAAAATGTGCATTACAGTTGATATAACCAGCAATTGACAACAAAATTGATAGCAATATCAAATTAAAGATGGATGGCTTTGGTAATGCATGTTGAAAAAGAGCTTGATTTTCGTACGTTAGATGAACTGAGTTTAAGAATAATCAAAAGCTTCTGTTTTTCATTGCCTAAGTGAGATTTATGGACAGCAGCTGCAATAAGACAGTGCACAGAACATTAAGCTTTTGAAGGCTGTGTCTAAATATACCAGTACCCTGATCTAAAATCCACACATGTTCCTGAGACTAAAATTGGAATTGCACGTAGCCGACACAGTGGGCTCCATCCCATGGCCTGCAGATCCCTGTGTGCAAGATGCGTATGCGCACATGAGCGTGGTTTTAGCTTGGCACAATGGGCCGGCAGGGGAGATGTGTGTGGCTGCACGCACGTGTGACTGCATGCGGGATCGGAGGACCATAGGAGTGGGTCCACTGTGTGCTTAGGGGAACTGGGAAAAGTCCCATGCTTCCAAATCCCACCATGGCTGTGAGAGAGAGAAGTGGGGCTGCACTGGCTGTCATGGTGACAGCAGGATTGGGAGGTGAGGTACTTTCACACAGTGTGCGTGCATTCACAATTCCAGTTTTGGTCTGCATGTGTGACTGAGGTGAAGTTTGTAACATTGCTTAGGAAAGATGAGAAAGCAAGACAAGTTACAAACCTCTAGGTGGAATAATCCTCTGCCATAAAAGCCAATGGCAGTTTTGCCATTGACTTTAAATAGCAGTAGATTGTGCCCTTGATGTCATCTACATTGATTGTATTAGTGATTCTCAAGTCATGGTGACCAACTACATGTGGCCACTAGGGACTGGATATGTGATCATTATAACTTTTGGGGGCCTTCTCTAGAGGTTATTCATCAAACTTTCTGCCATGGCCATCTGTTCTTTTTCAGATGTTGTAAACTGAAATAGTAATAACTGTCTGACATCTGTGGTACTATTGATTGATCATACGTACATATATATTTTTATATTAAAACAGACATTATTTTATTGATATGGTGCTTCCAAATAGCTACTATTTTTCACCTGTTGTTAGCCATACTAAAAGCCACTGCAAAAAAGTGAAAACCACCATGTTAGCTGAAAACTTAACAAAATTAACATAAATAAATAAACAAATCCTCCCCGCCCCCCATGCACAGGGACAAACTCTGGCTGATTTATTCAGTGCCAGAATGAGGAGTTCTGCATTGGTGCATATAAAATGATGTTGCAACAACATTCCCTTATGGAGCTAAGCACCAGCTGTAAATTTACTACTGAATAAAAAATTACAGTGGGGACGATCTCATGGCCTGTGGAAACCACGTGCAACCCATGCCCATGTGCACACTGCTGTCGAGGAATAATTTATACTTACACTGTTGGTGAAATCTGTCAGAGTCTTTATTGATCTCAAAGCGCTGAGAGAGAGAGCAACACTCTCTCCATGCAAGGAAACAGGATGGTCTGCTCCTCCCAGGATACACAAGTATTTTATAGGTTACAATACAGGCAAAAGATACAGGCTTGTCAATCAATGGGCAATGTCATACAATGATGGAAAGTTACTGAATTACACACAATGTTTACATATTTGGGTTAGTTCTTCTCAAAACTATATGAGCCAAACTGTTTATAATATATGGTGCTTAACAAGGTTAATTTGGCTTTCCAGCTGCAAGGTTACTTGGCCTATTTGTTATGAAAAACACAGGTGAAAAGTATCTCGGTGTCTAGGTCTAAAGCCTGTGTGGAACACTTTAATAATAAGGCCTTATTATTAAAAGCAGAATACAGAGAGCAAAAAGCTCTCTGTCTAAAGGGCAGAGGCATGGCTTCTATTAAGCATTAGGTTTTATCCAAAATACTTCTGTGTCACCCATTTTGTGTTACCTTCCTTTGGTTATTGTAATTTAATTCCACAGGGTCCCTTATAAAATTTCCTCCACACTGCACACAAGTCCATAGCACAGACATTGTGCCACAGGGAATCTGCGCGGATCCCACACAGAGGGGTTTGAGATTGCAGCCAATGTGGATGAGTTTAAAATGATTAATTTCACAAATCTGTGTTATACTTTGGTTTCTGTAACTCCATTGTTTTAATCCCATCACAGATTTTGAACTTTCTCACTGTGAGGATCCCGGCGTGCCACAATTTGGATACAAGATCAGTGACCAAGGCCATTTCGCTGGCAGCACCATCATTTATGGATGCAATCCAGGTTACACTCTCCATGGAAGTAGCCTTCTAAAGTGTATGACAGGGGAAAGAAGGGCATGGGACTATCCTCTGCCATCCTGTATTGGTAGTAGACTCTTTTTAACTTTAATGAAAACTCTACCATGTAAATGTAAAAAGGAAAAAAAGTCAGGCAGTCCTTCTGGTTTTTAGATAACTATATTGAATCTAGACATTACAAAGAGGGTCTATTAATGTTAATAACATGAGAAGCAAAACTTAAATCCCCAAAATACGTCTATTGCAGTGGTTCTCAACTGATGCATCAGGACCCACCAGTGGGTCCTGGGAGGGTCTTCCACTTTCATACATCCTGCCCCCCATGCATATTCTGACTGCAGAGGGGAATGCGCAGCCAGAATATGCACGGGGGTCAGCCAGTCTGAAAGCCACCCCCTCCCCATGCGGGTTTGCTGTCAGACACGCACTGGGATGCAGAGGTCGATTTACTCCTCTGCATCCCTGCACGTGTATGCCGGCAAAGCCATTGGGGGGGGGGGGCTTTCAGACTGACAAATCCCCGCACTTATTCTGGCTGCACATCCCCCCACCCACCCGCAACCAGAATATGCGTGGTAGGGGGGATGTCTTAAAATGGCCCAAGATGGGTTCCAGGTGCTGGTGGGTCTCCTGGTGTAGCTGTGTCCTTTCCCCCCTCTCCTGGAGCTTGTTCTGACCACCTATGCTGCTAAGGACTATGGAGAGGAGAAGTTTGTCTTTCCACAGCTTTTCTTCCTCTCTGGCTGCTGCCACCTCTTGCTTCTGGCTGCCTCATGTCAGCTTACTGCTGCTGCCAACATTGGTCTTTTCCTCTGCTGCTGCTGAACCACCCCTCGTGTGTGTGGGGGGGTGCTTAAGGGAAGCACTCAGAAAGAGACAGATCTAGATCATGGATTTGTCACCTGTCATTGTGTATGCATGCCCTCATCTGTCCTCTCTTTCACTAAACTCACTCTTTCAGTGTTTGGGGGTAGGAACTGGATACAGGGGCCAGATCTAGGAACTGAAAAGGGGCCTCATAAAGACTAGCAGCATTTAGCCCCTCGGCCTGAAGGATCCCCATTCCTGCCTTATAAAATACATTTTAGATTCCTAGAAAATGTTCCAGGTAGCCTCTTCACACAGCTATGTGCCTCCTATGGTGTAAACCAAGAACCACTCTCTTCACATCCTCACCGTATGAACCTGGCCCTCAGATGGTAACTGCAAGAGAAGGCTCTTGGCCAGTTACAAGGATCGTGATGGAACATAGTAGAAGAGACAGTCTTTTAGATATGTGGGGTCCAGGTTGCTTAGGGTGTTAACCTCTAAAGGTCAAAACCAGCACCTTAAATTGTGCCTTGAAAGTAGGACTGTAATGAGAATCACGTGCATTCTCTCTGCACCCGGGGAGATCTCGTGGGACCTTGCTGACATATTTGAGAAACTTGCACGGTTCTTAAAAATCTCAGATGCACCCTGCGTATGCGCAAATGGCCACTGCAGCCACTCTGTGCATGCACAGCCCACTGGCAGCCCTTTTGCACATGCATAGTGCCTGTTTGGGGCTGCACGAGAACGAGTTGAGAATTGGCCAATCTCGATCCGTTCTTGCAAATCTCAACAAGAACCAGGTTCATGCAAGATTTGTGAGGGCGAGTTTCAGCTCTACTGGAAAGCTATTGTTAGCAAGTGCAGAGTCTGGAAGCTAGTTTTGTAAGTTTTTAAGCACATTATCAGACCCTAATAATGACTTAATAATAGTACAGAGTACATTTGTTAAAGGAAGATAAAACCAATCCAAATGATATAAACACCTAATCCACACAGAAAAGGAAGATTATTGTGTTCAGCTGTGACAAGCACCTAGTGAATATATTTAATACCAGATATGGTTCTGAATCCAACAAAACAAAACAAAACAATCTCAGACTTTGGAAAAGTGCAGAACTACGGGTGTTTTCAAATAAGACGATAGCCCACTGGAGTCTGTGTTTGGCCCATCCAGTTCCCACTCATATGTTTAACATGTCATACCTAGTAAACGGGAAGTGCCTGCATATAGTTCTTGTGCATGTAGGCAGTCCCCATTCACAGGTTTAGCCCAAGAAACCTAATAGATGGCAAGTGTTCTTCCCTAACACACTCCACCCACCACACACTCCCTTCCCAGTATACTGCCCCCTTCTCATGATATGCCGCTGCAGCAAGCTATGTGAAGAAGAAGCTACACCAGCTGTTACTTGGTTCCAGACTATTCTCACTCTTGGAGGTGGTCCAGTGTGAGCAAGTGTTTGGTCATGTGTTACAAACAGCCAGTCCTAGCTAGGCAGCCACCCATCACTTTAACCTGTTCAAAACTTTTGGTGAGTGGTCTGCAGACTCACCGAAGCCCTCATGAAGACCTACATTATTGCCCACTCCCCAGAGCAATGTTACTTTAACTGGCAGCTCAGCACCACCTGATCTGTTGTGGAAAGGGTTTTTGGCATTTTAAAGTAGTGCTGGAGAACGATTACTGCAAGGATCGATTCCAGCTGGAGGCTGCTCCCATGCTCGCCGCCACCACCTGTGTTCTCCACAACATGTATGAGATCAGCGAGCCTGCTTTGGAGAACCCATCTCCCCAAGTTAACTCTAGCAATCCAGCCCCCCTGTTCTGAGAACAGCACAACCTAGTGGAGCAGCGCATAGCTGTGAAAATCAGGGATGCCTTGTCCTGGCACATCTATCGGAATGCCAGCACCCACCAGCAGTGACAGTTTGTCAGTTTAAAACCTTAATTATCTTATCTCTTGTAGACCTTTCTAGAGAAGAACATGCAGTTAAGCTTCAGTAATAAGTTTCTTTATAGCATTTTCAGAGCAAGGAGGGATTTCTCTTGATGCTGCCTTTAAATTCTCAAATTGTTTAGCTGTCTTTCTGCATGTGGGTCAAACAACTTCACCAGCGAAGCCACAAGCTGATTCCAAATCATTGATTCTTCCCTTGATAAATGGCATTGGGGTAGAATGATCTTATGTCAATATTAGTGGATTTTATTGTGTTCTCATCCATACACATCAGAACCTTAATGATCAGAATCTTAATGATGTCACACACACAAAAAATCAGGCTACTAAAAGAAGTCTTTTTCTAAGCCAAACTCTTGGGTTAAGATAAAAACTATACAACTGCACAAAATATGATAGTTTAAGCTTGCTGAACCCATTAATTCCAATTGTGCTTATATCAACGTAGATTCATTCCCCGCCGGGGTCACCCCGTCACGCCGCAAAGTGCAGCCGCACGGCCCCGCCCCCTCCACGCTCCCGCCGCCCGCCCTCCAGGGATCCCCTCCGGGCCGTGCCGCCCAGCCAGATGTTACTTTTTTTTGGTCCCCACTGGGGATCTCTTTGACCATGCTTCCTGGGACATTCTCCCCGCTAGCCCGGGAAGCGTGGTTCAAATTGACCCCATGCAGGTATTGACCGTAGCGAACATCTGGCGGCCGCCAAACAGACGTTTGAGACACATTGACCACAGGTGCGTATTCACCATGGTTCACTGTGATCTCGTAACATCTGAAAATACCCCTGGAGTCACTCAACTGCTGTCAGTGGAATGACTCCAGGAATACATTTGGTGTGAGGGCTGAAACTTGGTATTTGGAATTTTTACTGAATGTTGGTTAATTTCTGAATATTCCGATATTCGACTCAGTTTTACTGAGTACCGAGTAACTGAGGAATTGGCCCAGTACTCAGTAACTTCTTGGTTGAGCAATGGGGGAAATGGGAAGGAGCAGGGAAGGGGGCAAGAAGGGGCAGGGGAAACGGGGAATGGGCAGGAAAGGGAGCCAGAAAAATACTCAGTAAAATACTGAGTATTTTTCCAAGTACTGAGTACTCACAAATATCTGCTGGTAATAAGTAGCCTTTTAAGATACATTTTTAAAATGCTTTCGAATTTACATTGTTGATATAACAGTAGGGGAGAAATGTTATATACTTTGTTCAGTGTGAACTTTAAATGTCTTATTTTTATGAGCCCCCACTAAATATTTTTACTTGTTACACAATTTTTTTAAAGCCTTTACCATAAAAGATTGATTTTGAAGCCTAGTGGATAAATCTAGGTACTGTATTCCATACATAGTACTACTCAGCCAGAAGAGAGGGCAGAGAGGTGGTGGGAGATGCCCAGGCTGACTCCCACTGCCCAAAGCCTGATTGCCCATGATGGGCAGAGAGGGGAGGCATAGAGAGCTTGCCCACTGGGTGTCCTGTACTCAGAACCTGGTTCACAAAGGCAGACAGAGAGAGGAGTGGGGCACAGGGAGATTGCCTGCTGAGCACCCCATGTCCAGAGGCTGGTTGCCTGTGATGGGCAGAGAGGGTTTTGGCCTATAAAGCCCTACACGGTCTTGGCCCTTTATACCTCAGGGACTGCCTCACCTTCCGCATCCCAGAGCGACCCCTTCGGTCCACCGGGGCCACCTTCTTGGAGGTCCCCTGTGTAAAGCGGGGTGCCACAATGGAGAGGACATTCTCGATGGCTGGGCCGTGATTATGGAACTCTCTCCCAGAGGAAGCCCATCTGGCCCAAAGCCTGTTGGCCTTCCGCCAGGCATGTAAGACCCGACTGTTTTCCCAGGCCTTTGGAGAAGGGGGAGGGGAATAGGTTTGGGGGGGAGTGGTTGTTTTTAGGGAGATTTTTAGCTATTTTAATTTTTGTGTTTTAGTGTTATTTTACTTATAGTTATTTTTATGTTGTAATGCCGCGTTGCGTGTCTCTTTTTTACAAAAGGAAAGAGAGCTATATGTTCCAGCCAGATCTGGTCTAACTGGGTTGGGCCACTCTTTTCCAAGTTGTATAAAATAAGTTTACACTTTACTTTGATGCCAAGCTAGCAAAGCAAGTATTGTAAAATGACAATATATTTATAAATAAATGGAACAAGAGACTCAGAATATAAAAAATAAGCATAGTTTACTTAAATTTAAATAGAAAATATCAGTAGCTTACACATAATGTTATTGATAGCCAATCAAAGTTACATGATCTAAAAAACATTTCTGTTTTAAACAAATAGCTTCTAAAAGCTTAACATATGCTCAATTCATTGGCTCAAAGGTATCAAGAATAATACATTACATTCTTCCCAGTTCTTCCCTTTTCTGCCATGATGGTGAGAGAGAAACTCCAGCATAGTGTAGGATTTCAATCTCAAAAAGCAAAGCTAGTGTCTCCCTTCTTAAAGCAAAGTTTACCAGAAGTTGACACTCCTGAGCAGTGACGCTGATGACGTCAGTTAGCATGGAAATACACAGGATTCTAATTGGCTCTCTTAATTCTGAGCAAGTAAAGAGACTGAACAGAGAGTCAGATTTCCTTCAAATTTTGAACAAAACCTCATATTTCCATCAAAATTAATTGTCAGATTACAGAGAGAACTGACCACAGCTTCAAGGTTTTTTAACCAATTAGTTGAAGTAGCTGTGCCTGCTAGGAAAAACTAAAACTTAAAACTTTTAGTTTTGGGAATGGCTGTGCCTGGCACCAATTGTCATTTAGACATATAGACTAATAAGGCCCTTGGTCAGGCCTCCAACTGTCTGTTTCCTTGGATACGGTGAAAAGTTCACTGAGAAGTTTTTTAAAAGTTCATTGGAACACAGCTGAGGAGGCCTCAGCCTGAACCAAGGTACATATAGAAACTGATTCTAAAAATCAATGCATTGGATACAAATTAATACAGTAAAACACAAGTTCAATACATTGAAACAGAAAGTTAATATATTGACACTCAAAATCAATACATTAGGAACATAGATGGCCAAAAAATATATGCTTATAATAGGAAATACATGACAGTAAGCTGCCTCGAGATGCCATGGGCATGAGGGGGCGGCTTGAGAAATGCAATTAAATAAATAAATAAATAAATAACACAGGGTGTGCCAGTTAAGATCTCCCTGAGCAGGCCTGGTTCCCAAAGGTAGGCAGAGAGGGCAGATGTATGTCGGGGCAGGGGGACCAAGGTTTTATCAGACCAAAATGCACCTTTTCAGTGTACTTTTATGAGTACAATACATTGTCAAAACGAGAAGATAAACTGTCAAAATATAGAAAGCATCTTGAGAACTGATTAATGTTATGCAGTAGCAGAAACAGAGAACTAGCTGAGAACTACCTTAACTGTCTGAAAAGAGAGGGAGCACCTATTATTTATTTATTTATTTTTATATTTTATTTATACCAAGACTTTTATCCCGCACCCTCCTGCACTTGGGCAGCTTGTGGCGGCGCACAACATAAAACATAAAATAACAATAATAAAATCATCTAAAATACTGCAATACATAAATATATAAAATGGACACACAACAATTCCAGCAGCAAGGCAAATAACGAGAGGAGGTAATGATCTGTCCACGACAGGGGTAAAACCATTACATCCCCCCCCACCGAATCCCCCACCTCAAGGCCAGTGCAGAACATCAGGTCAAGGGTATGTCCCCTCTCATGTGTTGGGCCCTTAACCCTCTGAGACAGTCCCATGGTTGTCATGACATCCATGCACTCATGCTCTGCCCCCCCGCAAAACTGGCATCGGCATGGATATTGAAATCCCCCAAGACCAAAGTCTTCAGGGATCGCAAGACCACCTCTGATACCAATTCCGCTAGAGCATGTAGGGATGCTGCGGTACAGGTAGGTGCGTGGTATACCAAATCTGTGGGAGAATAAGAAAAAAAAGGGTCATGCCCACCTTATAGCAAGAATGACTATGGGAGAAGGTCAGGTGTCCAGGCTCCCCTGTGCCCAGGGCCTGGTTGCTCCTGGCAGGTAGAAAGGTGGGGGGGAAATCCAGGAGGACCTCGACTGGTGCTGCCTTCCCAGGCCTGGTTCTCTGAGGCAGGGAGGGGCGTAGGGAAGGGCGGGGGCTTGACTTGGACTTGACCAGGACTTAGCTGGTGTTCTCTCTCTCTGCCAGTAATATTGTAGTAAGATCATCCCCCTCAAAAAGCCCACAGGCCCACCATAGTGCCTCCCCTTGGGACCTGCGAGCACACCATGGTGATTACGGAATGTCTGTTGCCTCATCAGTCAGGTAGCTCAAAACCTCAGGTTCTGGCTAGAGCACTCCTGTCATAGCCACACCCTCCACAGGAAACTATTCAGTCTGCAGAGTTTTGTACCAAGTCAGATTTGGCCCATGGGGGATGAGGCGGGAATAGCAAGGTTCACCATTCCTGCACTACAGCTTTAGAGAGATAGGGGGAGCCTTTCACCTCCGATGGCTAAAGGGGTGGGTTCATGAGTGTCTCCCTTCCCAAAAAATGGCAGAATGGAATCTGCCCCATCTTCCCCAGGGTTACAGGCATGAGTGAAGTGGCCAAAGCCCCATATTATTCCTAGGGTGGGGTGAATGGATTAGAGGACAGGGGGACCTTGACACTGCCTAAAGTGCCTATACTTATACCCTGGCTTTGAAACTGCATTGTATCTTCCATGTTTATTTGGAGGAGTTCAGATCTTGCATGAGTTCAGTTCTTCCATGAGTTCAGTTCTTCCATGAGCTTTCTCTTCCTGTAAACAGAAGAAGAGAATAGTGATTATAGTTTATTGCTAAGACTGCAAGACTCTTTCCATTTTATTATTTATATTAGAAAGGAAGAAAAAAATGTTTTAGAGAAGTAAGTTATTTTAGAAAAGTATTTTTGGAAAGGAAGAAATATTTTAGTTTTAGTGATACTAAAACTACACGCTCCCACCACCCACCTACCTCCACCCACCGCACACTGGTAAAACAGACGAGGCTCCGTGGGTGGAGGTGGGTGGGTGTCCATGTAAATGGACACCCACCCACCTCCACCCACCACGACAAAACACCCCCATCCATGTATTAAAGGCCTACATCTGTGGTTTATCACACCTTGAATATTCTGGAGTTCTGGTTGCCCATTCTAAAAAAAAAAAAAAAGTAGAAATGGAAAAGGTTCAGAGAAAGACAACAAAAATGCTAAGGTGTATGGGACAGCTCTGATATGAAGAGAGGCTGGCTAGGTTCAGGCTTTTCAGCATGGAGAAGAGACAACTGAGAGGAGATATGATAGACGTTTATAAAATCATGAATGGTGTGGAACAAGTTAATAGGGGATGGTTATTTACCCTTTCAAATGGTACTAAAACTTGGGGACACTCCATAAAACTAGCAGGTAGCAGACTTAAAAACAAATTAAAGAAAGGATTTTTTTTGTTTTACTCAATACACAATTAAGTTGTGGAATTTGTTGCTGGAAGATGTGGTCAAGGCCAGTAGTATAGCTGGGTTTAAGCAAGGACTGAATAAGTTTCTGGAGGATAGGTCCATTAGTGGCTATTATTCAGGTATGTTTGGGAAATGTAACCTCTTGCTTTCAGGAGCTGGGAGTGAACTACAGGGAATGGATTGCCCCATTGTGACCTGTTGGGTACTTCTTCCAAGCAACCAATATTGGTTACTTTCAGAGACAGGTGCTGGGCACAATGGAGCATTGGGCTGACACAGAATTTTCTAAAAGTTATTTTAGAAAATAATTTTATTTTAGAAAAATAATAAATATTATTTTTGTAACACAGTAGAGTCCCTGAGGGCCACTGGGGCTTTAAGAGAGATAGCACCAGCCATGTGAGAGTGCTAGCAGTACTTCAGGCTATCAGACGCTGAAGGAGAGTGCTTAAGCAGAAGCAGCAGCTGTTGGTAATAAAATAAACCGTAAAGAGCATAGCTAGATAACAATAAACAGAGGCCTTTATCATGCAGCTGTGTAAACATGATTTCCCCTCTCCCCCAGGTTCATCCACTTGCTGTTCTCCTTTGCCAGGAAAAAACAAACAAAACTTCACTGAACAAAGGCAGGCTCAGCTGGTTCTCAAGCTGGAGCTTTGAGAATCAGTGTGTCCATGTCCACATGAACCTGTGCTGGATCCAACTTGGGGGTGGGCAATGGCATGGAGAGATGTCCGTTTCCATGCCTGACCCCATTTTGGCACCCCTCACACACTAGCCCACCATCCTGCCATTTTGCCTTTCCCGACCCCCACCATCCTGCCATTTTGCCTTTCCTGACCCCCATGACCCCACAGCTTCTGAGCTGGGAGAAGAAATAGTTGCACTGGGAAAATGGTGTGGTGGGTTTTTAAGGCACCAGTGAGAGATAGTGACAGAGGAACTAGAGAGAGGGGCAGGAAAAGGTCACTTCTTTGAATGCTCTAGGCTTTTTGCCTGTGACTGTGGTGTGCACCCCTAGAGCTGAAATGGGTACTAAATTTAGTACCCGTTGGTAATACCCACTCTTTTGAGTACCATGTTGGATACTTGATGAGTTACCCAGGTACCGATTGGATACCTGGAAACCTGAAAAACCAGGTACTTTCGGTACTGATATTTCAATTTTCAAAAAAATCTAATATTCCTAATTGGCACATTAGTATACTATTTGGTATAATTAGCCGGGAGGTGGGGAAATGGGCATAATTTTTTTTAAAACAGGTGATGCAAAGTAGTTTTCCGGGTCCAGAAGTTGACTTTCTGTGACTGGAACATTGCTCTTCTGGGACGGAAAAGCCAAAAATAAGTGTTTTAAGGAGGTGGGGGGGAATGACATATAAGCACACACAAAAAAGGGAACTGGAAGTAGTTTTCCAGGGTCAGAAGTTGCCTAAAATTTTTTGGAACTTGACAGCAGCCTGCTAAATTGATGTAGAGAGTAGGTATATCGACAAAAATATTGATAAATCAGTATCAGAAGTTGACATTTATTTTATTTATTTATTTATTTATTTAACAGATTTTTATCCCATTCTCCCCACCTCAGTGGCTCAGAGCGGCTAACAAAACCATAAAAACAACAATATAAAAATACTTAAACGATTTAAAACATTAATAATAAAAACACACCCTCCCTCCCAACCCTACCCCTCACCCCCACCCCCAACCCTACCCCTCATACCTACTCACTCCACTCTACCCCTACCCCTCGCCAAATGCCTGATGGAACAGCCATGTTTTCCAGTTCTTCCAGAAGGCCTGAAGGGCCAGGGCCAATCGCGCCCCCACTGGGAGGGAGTTCCACAGGCGCGGCACAGCGACTGAGAATGCCCTGCTCGGTGTGGCTGCCTGAGACACCCAGGGGACCTCCAACAGTGTACCCCCAGCCAACTGCAGGGGCCGATCCAGAACCTGGGGAGTGAGGCGGTCCCACAGGTAAACAGGGCCCAGAGCGTGTAGGGCTTTATAGGTTAAGACCAACACTTTGAATCGGGCCCGGGAGACTGCCAGTGCAGAGACCGGAGCACTGATATAATATGCTCCTGGTGACCCAGTCCCACCAGGAGCCGGACCGCCGCATTCTGCACCAGCTGCAGCTTCCGAGGTGTCACCAAAGGTAGCCCCAAGTAGAGCGCGTTGCAGTAGTCTAATCGAGAGGTAATAAAAGAATGGATGATCATGGCCAGGTCTGGAACCGAAACCAGTGGCCAAAGCTGCTGCACCAGATGTAACTAGCGGAAGGCACTCCTTGCTACAGCCTCCACCTGGACATCCAGGTGGAGCTGCGCATCGAGGAGCACCCCCAATTTTTATTTATTTATTTAACATTTATATCCCACCCCTCCTGCCTGGGGCAGTGAACAGCACTCAATAAAAACAATACAAAATTTTAAAAACAATTTAAAAGTACAATATGTGGGGAAACCCCCCCAACCTACCCCTTGCCAAAAACCTGATGTAACAGTCAGGTCTTACATACACGCTGAAACAGCAGGAGAGTGGGAGCCAACCGAGCCTCCTCTGGGAGGGAATTCCACAGCACAGGGGCGGCCACCGAAAAAGATCTAACATCGGTGGCCACCCACCTCGCCCGGGAACCTCAGAAAAGACTCCCACGGTTTATCTCAAGGGTCACATGGGCACAAAGGGAGTGAGGCGGTCCCGCAGATAAGCAGGGCCCAGGCTTTGAAGGGCTTTAAAGGTTAAAACCAGCACCTTGAACCTGGCCCGGTACTTTATAGGCAGCCAGTGCAGAGCCCGGAGCACTGGTGTCATGTGCTCCCTGCAACCTGCCCCCGTAAGGAGATGGGGTGCAGCATTCTGCACCAGCTGCAGCCTCCGGACCAGCTTCTCAGGCAGCCCCACGTGGAGCATGTTTCAGCAATCCAGCCTCGAGGTGATGAAGACATGGATGACAGTGGCAAGGTCAGAGTCTGAGAGATACGGCCAAAGCTGCCGGACAAGATGTAACTGCCAAAACGCACTCCCCACCATGGCCAGAACCTGAGATTCCAGGCTGAGCCACGAATTGAGGAGCACACCCAGACTCTGCACTTCACAGACCATGGGAGGGCGAACCCCCCCCCCCCAACAAGAGGAGATTCAACCACCCCCAGGCTCCCCAAGCCCTCGCCCACCAACATCACCTCCGTCTTGTCAGGATTCAGTTGCAGATGGCTCAACCTCATCCAAGCCCCCACAGCTGACAGGCACTGGGAAAATAAGGAGACTGCATGGCCTGGGTCGATGGAAAAAGAGAGGTAGAGCTGAGTGTCATCAGCATACTGATGACACTGCATGCCCTGAAACCCCCTCACGATCTCCCCTAATGGCTGCATATAGATGTTAAACAAGAGGGGGGGACAGAATGGCACCCTGCGGGATTCCACATGTGAGGTCCTGGGGGGAAGACATACACTCCCCCAAGACCACCCGGTGAGTTCTCACGGCCAGGAATGAACAAAACCAGTCCAAGACTGTTCCGCCAATTCCGGCACGGTCCCGCAGGTGAGTCACCAACACCTCATGATCGACTGTGTCAAATGTAGCTGAAAGGTCTAGCAGAACCAGTAAGGTCTGACGACCCTGGTCCAACATCAGATGGTTGGACCTGTTGGGCCTGCACCCAATCCCATGGTTGACCATGGGTGCAGCGGCCTCATTGGCCACTGTGCCTGCCCGTCTTCCCAAGGGTGGGTGGCCGAGGGAGCATGGGGGAGCGGGGCTGTGTGACCGCATGTCACCCCGTGCAGTCCCTCCCCCTTCCCGATCCCTGTTAGCGATCAGAGCGGCACATCTGAAGTATCGCCAGCCTGATCACGGCCTGGGATCCGAGATGGATTTCGGTCCAGGATTCAGCGTGGCGGACCTCCGGGCCCGTCACGTCTGAAATTACCAAAAATCTCTAAAATTTCTTGGAACGAAAACCACATATAAAGTTTAGTGTCCTTTTTTCCCCCAATGGATTGTCTATTGTGCATTCTGTATATGCCCTCATTCTCTACTGCTAGAGTAATCATTTATAACATCTTTTCACTGAAGAAATATTTCACCAAAGAATATTTTTCAAAAGACTTCATTGGAATTATTAAGTTAGGAGAGCTCCTAAAGAGATATAAGAAGCATGAAGGGAGCACCCATCACTGAAAAGTTGCTTCCTCTGTGTCAAGATATCTATCAAGAGTGCTAGTTCAATTAAATTTTGTAATGGAGCTAGTAAATCAGAAGGTAATAAATTCCTCAACTAAATATCTTAGATGATGTTAAATCAAAACAGAACTACATTTTAACTACACCAAGAGATTTAATCAAAGTATTATTTTGGTGTTGAGGTTGTCAAGAGGGAAACCATTAGGATGGTTTAAAAGGGAAGGAAAGCAAAGTAAGGAGGTTTAGAAGGCCTGAGCAGTCTCTATAAAAGTTAGGTGTTCTCAAAGGTGGGGTAGCAAGGTTATGAATTATTCAGGTATGTCTAATGAGTAACTGAGACCAACAGACAAGAAGTAACTTACCATCTGTTACTATTGAGAAAAGAATATAGCTTTAAAAATTCATATAGTCTTGCTGTAATTATATATCTTTGGTGAGATGCTTTACAACTTTTATTTTCCAATCCCAAGTACCCTTTTTACTCTCACATACTCTGCTTGTATTTGTTTTCTTATCTTCTGCTACTTTGGATATTATTTGTGTTTTACACTTCTTTTTAGATTTGTTTATTTTATTCTTAGTGTTTTGGGGCCATGCCATGCAATGCATTTTTAAACAAAGTTCCTCCCTCATTGAATTGGAGATTTTTGCTTTAAATTCTGTGACATTGTGTGACAATGCTTGGAAAAGTATATGATAATAAAATGCCTAGAAACTTGAATGAAAGATACAGGTAACATTCATATTTGACAAATTTAATCCTCCTACTATGGATTTTCATTGTAATTTCTTGAAGAGTTTTCAGACTTAATGTGTTTTATGTGTAGCTCAGCAATATGTGAGTAGTGTTTTGAAGAATTATATGTAATTGTACTTAGAGTGATAGCTGATTCAAACTGTGTTTTCATTAGCTGAATGTGGAGGTCGTTTTAAAGGAGAATCATCAGGAAGAATTTTGTCTCCTGGCTACCCTTTTCCTTATGACAATAATCTACGTTGCATGTGGATGATTGAAGTAGACCCAGGAAACATTGTCAGGTAATGTAATTGGGTTTAAATATTAGAAAAACTTCAAAATGTAAACCAGGCTAGAGTGTCTGTGATTTCTAACACTATACTTGTGACTCTGGGTTTGCAAAATTAGGACCTATAGGTAGCTGTTGCATGTTTCTGAGTTTGGGGATGAAAAACACTGTTGAATATATGCATGCACACTTGCACCTACACACTTAGGGCATTTTCAGTCAAGACACTCTCCATCCACCGCCCACCCACCACCCACCCACTATACATTTTGCAGGACTGCAGTGTTGTCATATGGGTGCCCTGCAACATAGGGTGAAAACAGACATGACGCTAACCACCCTTTAACCACCCTTGGTGGTCATTTATGCATGTTTCAGGGCTGCATAGGGCACCAATACAGCCCTGCAACATGCATAAATAACCACCAAGCGTGGTTAAAGGGTGGTTAGCGTCATGTCTGTTTTCACCCATATGTAGGGGGTAGGAGGTGGGTGGGTAGTGCATGGAGAGTGTTTTGTCTGAAAACACCCTTAGAAAATGTTACAGCTCTTGGTCAGTCAACCAGTATCAGACAAAGTGAACAAGCTAGCTTCCCAACAAATATAAGCAAGTAATTAATTTTATGTTGAACTTCCGATGATACTTTTTTAATAGTATTGTGAAGAATTATATAGGCAAATTCTAGTTTGCATTACAACATTTTGTAGTAGCATGTTATATTTTGAAGTAGCATATTTAATGTCACAATGGGTAATTTCAGACGTGATAAGATCACAGTCAACCACCCTGAATCACATTGGATTCAGGGTGGTGGCTGTGATCCCATGCACATCTGTTTGAATCCCGCCACAGGTTCACCACAGTGAACCTCTGGTGGGGGTCAAAGCGAACAATGATTCTGGGGTTGAGGCTGGCCTCATCCCCAGAAATATGGTTAACTTGACTACGATCCATGATGGGCCCAAAGTAAAGTATGTTACCTTTGTCCATCATGGATCATGGCCCCAACCGTGGTACGGGATAGGGCGCAGCGGCCACATTGACTGCTGCGCCCACCTGTCTTGCTGAAAGTGGGTGGCCGGGGGAACGTGGGGGGGCAGGGCCATGCAGCCGCACATTGCGCCTCATGGCCCCGCCCCCTCTGAGGTTCCCCAGCGTGATGGAAGCTAGCATGTCTAAAGGACGGCCAGCTTCATGACTGACCGGGATCCGATCCTGGTCCGGGTTTCAGTGTGTTGAGTCTGGAGGCCCAGCATGTCTGAAATTATTACCCAATGTCTCCTTAAATCATTTAATGGATTTTTTGATTAGCTAGTGTGACACATTATTTTATGTAAATACATATACTTAAATAAATGTAAATGGCACAATCCATCACCCATTGAGGTCAGTGGCTAAACTTCCATTGACTTTAGTGGGAATTTTGAATGCACGTAAAGTAAAAAAAAATAGAACTTCTGGAAATCCATCTCCATGTGTGATATGGATATTTTTGTAATCAAAATGATTTTATGGCGGAAATAACAAAGTTGACAGAAATGTAATTCTGTTTTTACAGCCTACAGTTTCTTGCTTTTGATACTGAAGCATCACATGATATACTACGTGTATGGGATGGTCCACCTGAAAATGAAATGCTCCTAAAGGAAATTAGTGGATCTCTTATTTCAGAAGGCATTCACAGTACACTCAACATAGTAACTGTCCAATTTGACACAGACTTCTACATCAGCAAATCTGGATTTGCCATACAGTTTTCAAGTAAGTCAAAATATTACTTTTAAAATTCAATCTGCTGGAGTGATTTTCTTTTCACTGGTGTGGTTTATGATCCTGGCTACACTTGAACTGGTGGTAAAATTTCTATTAAGTACAATGGGAGCAGACTAGACCTCCAATTTGTGCTAAACAATGGTGGCTAGTTGTGATTGCCTGCCACGGGGCCATGTCGGGATCTGGCTGCTGTTCGTGTAACCTCACTCCCTTTTTAGTGCATATTCTTTGAGTGACCTCTGCATAGTTTCACATATGAGGAACTGAGTGGAATGTGTAGTCAGACCTTGGAAGCTTCTGCAGACCATTGTCCATGAAAGTGATTCTGCTCTTCACTGCTGTGTGCATGCTCAGAATGAGGCTGTATAAAGAGAACAGAGCACCCAGCTACCTCAATTTCTTCCAACTGTTCTGCAGTGCAAATTAACTTACAGAAAAACTGTGTAGGGTCTCCTGCCCCAAGAATCTGCTCTTTGTGCAATTTGTAGTGCCCACAGGTTCCTTGGTATAGATTAAAAATAGATTTTGACTAAGGCCCTTTTCCCACTGACAGTGGTGGGTGGAGGGATGGGTGTGTGGCTGCAGTGGGTGGAGGTGGGTGTGCTCTCTTTCCCACGAGCGCACAACCATCTTCACCCAGGGAGCCTCTCCCTTTTGGGGGGTTGGCTTCATGGGTGGGTGATCGGTGGCAATAAGTGTGTGCCTGGAGCGTGCACACACACACGCTTGCGGACACTCATTCCCCCACCTGCCATGGACGTCCTTCCCCACTGTATACCCACCAGTAAACTCGGCGGGGGGGGGGGGCATCCATGCAAAAACAGCCTTAGTTTAGATTAATTTTATGATACATTTTATTTTATTTTATTTTATTTTAGCATTACTTAGTATGGAAGCTTGAGTCTCCTCAACTGTCTCATGGGCTAGTAGGGTTCAGGTTTACATATAGGAGACTTTAAACACTGTTTCATGGCCAGCCATTTTTATCTTTGGAAAACTGGCTCACTCCTCAGCTATGGAGAGGGTGATGTTGAAGAGGCGTCCCCGGACTGGAGTCTGTGTAATGGCCCATCTGCTATGGTGCCATGACAATCCACACTATACAGCAAAGCTCCTGAGGCCTCCTTGGCTAGAGTCTGTGTAATGGCCTGTCTGCTACAATACCAGAACAATCTGCACCATAGAGAACTATCCTCCTGAGATGTGCTTGAACAAAGACTCTGTAATGGCCTCTGTGCTCTGGTGCTAGAATTGTAGTTAGTTAATATTCCCTTTCATATATATGGACTTAGTGTATTCTGGCCTGACTCTTACGTTCAAGACTCTCACTCTGATATTAATTGGCAGTAACGCCACTTGTGTTGATAAAAACTATCCATGGGTGTGGAGGGCAGTTTGTCCTCAACCCCATTAAGACAGGGTCCTGGGTGTCACAGGGTCAGAGGGAGGAGTGTGGGATTTAAAACTGGAGGGCTTCTTTGTCTGCCTTAATAGTCCCCCCCGCCCCCCAGCAAAAGGTAGAGGAGGAGCTATTTCAGCAAAGCAAACATCCACTAACACTCACACCCCCGCCTAGGCCTTTTTACACATACAGGAGTGGGCGAGGGGGGGGATAGGTATTTTGGCACGGTGGGTGGGTGTCCTTTACATGGACACACACACACACACACCCCTCCTGCACCCATTTCCACCCATGGGGCCTCCTCCGGTTTCCCAGAGGGCTCCATGGGTGGAGGTGGGTATTGCGCAGGAGAGTGCACACACCCCGACCCATCCCGCTCAGTGTTCACATGGACGAACACAGAGCGGACACCCATCCCCCCCCACTGCAGGCCATTTACATGGACACCCCCCTCTCTGCACATGTGCCCAAACACCGAGCGAAGGGTGGGGTGTTCATGTAAAAACGGCCTGAGACAGGGGCCCTTTTCACACAGACACCCTAACACTGATAAAATGGGTGTTACATTTTATTATACATGGTTCAGGGCGCCCATAGAGCACACCTGCAGCCGATTATGTAAGATCTGGCTGTTCCGACCAGCCTTTGGTGAGGGATAGGAGTTTGGTGGGTGGGGTTGGGTGGGGGGAGTGTTTTATTTTGTTTTGTTTTCCCCTGCATAACATCGAATTTTTAATTGTTTTAAATGTTTTATTGTTTTTATAGTTGTTGTTCGCCGCCCCGGGCTGCCCTGTGGGCAAGAGGGGCAAGATACAAATTTTATATAAATAAATAAATACATGTAATACCCATTCTATCAGTGTTAGAGTGTCTGTGTGAAAAGGGCCTGACACTGTGCGCCAGTGCTGATCACCAGTTGTGCTTGGGTCTGTGAAGGAATTTTCCCATCAGCTCTGGTTGGCCTGGTAGCTGTGAATTTCCCATCTTCCGTATAGCGAGCAACTGAGGATATACTTAAGTCAAGGTTGGCTTCTTTGCTCAGTTATTAAGTTTTTTGTTGCACTCTGTTTGTGGGACAGTGAAAAAGGATTTCTTGGTTCAGTGGTAACAGGGATAAAGCATCACCTTAAGAGATATGGAAAGAGATCAACCAAAAAGGGCATGGGCAACCCACGGTTTGACCCTCCCAGGAGTGGGGGCATGAGCCACACTATTTGCAGGTCATATGAAGTCCCAAGTGGTGTTGGGACCACCCGCTTTCTCCAAGCCCTATTGGGAGGGGGTGTCCAAACATTTTTTAAAAACCCTTTCTGTTCTTTGTCGGCGCATTCGAAATGAAGCAAGGACAACATGTTGGGTTTGAAAGGCCGCACTCTTTATTCATATTGGAATTAGACATGGTGGGGTAATTGCCCTCAGGGAATTCAGGTCCAGTGCTAACTTCTATAAACAGGTACATAACAACCCCAACAAAGGGGAGGCTTGGATGTACCCTCCATAACCCCCCTTTTTTACCTAACTCAAACATCTCCCCTCTGGCGTTGGCTAATGGCCGCTTCCAGAGGGGACGAGCTCCTTCTGGACCCGAGCCAAGGATTTAAGTTACCGCCAGCTTGGGGACCGCTCATATCCCTTCCTGCCTTTGCCAATAACTCACCTTGGAAGGTTAACCCTGTGGCTGGCCACGCCCAGCCTATGCCCCAGGTGTTCCCCTCACATCCCTTAGGGAGATGCCTCTTTTACTACATATTATTAAAACTTACTACAGCACTGGACCCCTGCCAGAATGCGACAAGAGTAAACATAACTACTACCCTCCCTAATCATGTCTACCTGGGATTGATCAGCCAAAACAACAACACACTAAGAGGAAGGTGAAAAACGAGAAAAACTATTCTGCTGAATCGTGTTTTCTCTTAAAAATGTCTTCCTGGCCCCTACTAAGGCAACCGGTTAAACCCATAGTATCTCTGGGAGGGAGGGTCGGGGGCTTCCAGCTCACAAACGGCACTCCGAATGGCGCCAAGTGATTTAACGGGCAGGAAGGCACCCCGCAAGAGGCGGGCCCCCCACTCACTTCTGATTGGCTGGCCACCCAGTTGCTGGGCAGACTGCATCTGGGCCGCCGAGGTATCCTCGCAGCGGCCCAGCGTGAAGGCTCCAGCACTTCCTGGTAGTGGCGCTGTCTGCGCCGCCAGGAAGAAAGGCTGCAGTCTCTCTCACCCTCCTAGCTCCATTCTTCTAATGGAACCTGACAAATGACCCTGGTGACTGCCTAAAAAGGCGGGCCAAGGGCCCTCTTTGTTTGGCCTCTTTTATAGGGACCCATTGTTGCTGCATTCTCAAAAGGAGGCAAGGACACTAATATGGGTTTTAAAGGTTGCACACTCTGTTATCAGCAGCAGACTGGAAGGGAAGGTGTAAAACCCTATATCAATAACTCTATCAATAACTCAGTGTCTTAAACCAATCCACCCTACCTAAGAGAGGCCACCCAAAGGTAAGTCTACTTTGGGTTCTAGCCCCCAGTTGGGGTCTGGTCCCCACAAGGCCTTACACTGACAGGATACCCCAGTCCTGAGTTACCTGGTTCAGAAATAAACTATACAGCCCAAGGAAAGGGAGATGATCTAGAGTTGAAATGAATACTCTCCAAAATTGGGTATACCTGTCAAATATTGCACTGCACAACTTACCGACTGAATAACATGCACTATTCACTTTTTATCCAACAAGTACCTGTTTTGGATTTTAAAAGGTGAACAATTGTGTGTGTGTGCCTGCTAATTTTATAAGTTAGTTGATAGAGAGGGATTTGAGCAGACAGAGAATGCTATAATACCTCCAACCCTAGGTATAGTATTTAATTTCTTAAAACAGCCTTGAACCTTTGATCTGCCTATTTAATTTCCAGCACTCTACCAGCAGAGCTACCTAGGCAACTGCTCAAGCCCTATTCTACTTCAGCCATGGAGATAGGCATTGTGTATTGGTTATATTAAGCGCCTTGAAAGGACCCTTTTGGTGTGGCTCAGCAGCTCTGCTTTGGGGCAGCTGTGCCTAGAGGCCCTATGGTCAGCTGACTTATAAAACTAGTGGGCATTTACATGCACAAATTCAGGGTCCCCCCCCACCCGCAGCTTCAATACAAAATGGGTATGTGAGTATAGCTTGAGTGCTCCCAGGGCTAGCCAAAAGGTTTGGGACAAAGAAACATAATTTGGAGGAAGAAAAGGTAGACTAAGACAACATGCTGACTGAAAGGCTCAAGACAAGTTTGTGAAGACTGAATCTTCAAAAGTTTCTCTCAATAGGATTGTTTCTTTGTTTCTTTCTTTGCTTTTACTTTGGATTGGTTTTTATAACTTCCACTGCAGAAATCTATTAATTTGTGGTTCATAAGAACATAAGAAGTGCCATACTGGGTCAGACCAATGGTTCATCTAGCTCAGCATCTTGTCTCCAACAGTGGCCAATCATGGTGGCTTGGGAGAAGCACCCACAGGTCACAATGGGGGATCCATTGCCTGTTGTTTTCCCCCAGCTCCCATCATGTTCCCCAATCCTGACTGGCTAATAGCTGATAATGGATCTATCTTCCAGAAACTTGTCCAAACCTCTTTTAAACTCAGCTATAGTACTGACCCTTATCACACATCCTCTGGCAGTAGATTCCATAACCCAATTATATGCTGAGTGAAAAAATATTTTGTTTTATTTGTTTTAAACCTGCCACCCATGAGTTTCATGGAGTGTCCCCTAGTTCTGGTACTAGCTGACAAGGTAAATAACTGCTCCTCGTTAATTAGTTCCACACCACTCATGATTTTATAGACCTCTATCATCTCTCAGTTGTCTCTTCTCCAAGCTGAAGAGCCCCAGCCTACCAAGACTCTCCTCATACGGAAGCCTTTCCATGCCCTTGATCATTTTTGTTGCCCTTTTTTGTACCTTTTCTAGTTCAGCTATCTCTTTTTTGAGATGGGGTGACCAGAACTGCACACAATATTCCAGGTGCGGTCGCACCATTGATTTGTATAGAGGCATTATGACATCCTCCATTTTATTCTCTATCCCCTTCTGAATAATTCCTAACATTCTGTTTGCTTTTTTGACTGGCTGCTGCACACTGTGCTGTGGATTTCATTGTATTGCCCACAACCACCCCCAGATCCTTTTCTTAAGTGGTAACACCCAGTATTGTGTACGCATAGTTAGGATTATTTTTCTCTATGTGCATCACTTTGCACTTGTCCACATTAAATCTCATTTGCCATTTAGATGCCCAGGCACCAAGTGTTGTAAGATCCTTTTGTAGTTCCTCACAGTCTGCTCATGTTTTAACTACCTCAAATAACTTGGTGTCATCTGTAAATTTGATCACCTCACTCTTAACACCCTTTTCCAAATCATTAATGAATACATTAAACAGCACCGGTCCCAATACAGATCCCTGAGGCACACCACTTTGTACATCGCTCCATTGTGAAAACTGACCATTTACTCCAACCCTTTGCTTTCTATCTTTTAACCAGTTTCTGATCCATAGTAAGATACTACCTCCTATTCCATGACTTTTAAACTTTCTCTCTCCTGAGGGACCTTATCAAATGCTTTCTGGAAATTCAGATACACAATGAGTTATTTCAAACGTTACGCGGTCCTGATTCACCACAGTGGATTCCCAGCAGTGGCGTGCCATCCAACAACCCCCCATGGTCCAGGAAGGCCCTGAACAGACGTGATGGGACTGGGACCACGGCAGGGAATCGGACAGACAGACCACAGCCCGGGGCAGCGCAACAGACGTGATGCCAATTCCGGGCCATGGTCAAAACACCCGGAAGGCACCAGGGAGGGGTGGGAGGCAGACATGGCCGACTGAGGACAAATGAAGCCAAAAACACCAAAAGGACATGCCCACACAAGGGAAACGGGAAGAGAGGGGGAGGAGGAAGAAGAGCCACAGAGGCAGCACACACAGCAGGTACAGGGGAAACGAAGTCACAGTGGAACACACAGCACAAACAGACTCCCGGGT
The DNA here is from genome assembly GCA_003113815.1 of Sphenodon punctatus. Classification (NCBI taxonomy): domain Eukaryota; kingdom Metazoa; phylum Chordata; class Lepidosauria; order Sphenodontia; family Sphenodontidae; genus Sphenodon; species Sphenodon punctatus. Next base: position 870,914 of record QEPC01013456.1, on the reverse strand, counting down.
GCATACACGCCCGCACAGGAAAGAATGGGAAGGGGAATCACAGTGGAACGAACACCACACTAATTGCACAATGAGAAAAGGGGGGAGGGAGGGAGGGGGGGCCCAGGGACAGGGAGCGGGGAACCCAGCCCAGGGGCAGAGCAGGATACAGGGAATGGCAGCCAGAACCCCCACAACAGCACAGCCAACTTTTGACACTGTGGACCATGGGCTGCTGTTGAGACGGCTGCGTGACCTGGGGGGTCTGGGCGGGACCATTCTTGAATGGTTTCGCTCATTCCACTCGGGGAGGAGCCAACGGGTGGTGTTGGGGGAGGAGACATCGTGCCCCCGCACTTTACCGTGTGGCATTCCGCAGGGATCGATCTTGTCTCCGCTGTTGTTTAATATCTATATGCAGCCCTTGGGGGAGGTCGTGAGAGGGTTCGGGGTGCGTTGTCACCAGTATGCTGATGATACTCAGCTGTACCTCTCCTTTTCTACTGACCCAGACCCTGCTATCTCGTTGCTATCCCAATGTTTGGAGGCCGTGGCGGATTGGATGCGGCTGAGCAGACTGAAGCTCAACCCAGATAAGACGGAGGTGATGGTGGTGGGGAGGGCGAAGGGGGTGGTGGCCCCCCTAGTTGGGGGGGTTTGCCCTCCTGTAGCTCAGCAGGTTCGGAGTCTGGGGGTCATATTGGACGCAGACCTGCGTCTGGAGCGGCAGGTGGAGGCAGTCGCTAAGGCTGCCTTCCGCCAGCTTTATCTTGTACGTAGGCTGCGTCCGTATGTCTCTGGCCCGGACCTGGCCTCCCTCATCCATGCCTTTGTCACCTCGAGGCTCGACTACTGCAACGCGCTCTACGTGGGGCTTCCCTTGTTCTTGGCTCGGAGGCTGCAGCTGGTGCAGAATGCGGCGGCTCGTCTTCTTACGGGGACGGGTCGCCGGGAGCACATTACACCGGTGCTCCGAGCTCTGCACTGGCTGCCGATAGTGTGCCGGGCCAAGTTCAAGGTCCTAGTGATGATCTATAAAGCCCTATACGGTCTTGGCCCCTCATACCTTAGGGACCGCCTCGCCCTTCGCGCCCCGGAGCGGCTCCTGCGGTCTGCCGGGGGTGCCCTCCTGGAGGTCCCCCGTGTTAAGCGGGGGGCCACGATGGAGCGAGCATTCTCGGTGGTAGGGCCGCGGCTGTGGAACTCCCTTCCGGAGGAAGCTCGCCTGGCCCCAAGCCTTTTGACATTTCGGCGGAACTGTAAGACCTGGCTGTTTGCCCAGGCCTTTGGGAGGGAGGGTGGGGAGGGAGGTTTTTAGTCCCCTACCCATTTGTTTTTTGGTGTTGTCTAGCCCTGTTTTAATATTTAATATTTGATTGTTTTTGATGGATTTTATTGTATTTTATTGTTTTAGTGTTGGAAGCCGCCCCGAGCTGCGTTGCAGGAGGGGCGGGGTATAAATTTATAAAATAAATACATAAATAAAAATAAATAAATAAACATGGGAACCCCCACAGCTACACAGGCAGTTCTGGAATGGGGAGACCCTCAGGGGCAGAGCACAGGCACAGGGGGAGGCCACATGGAACAGGGAGCAGTCCGGGAATGGTGCAGGAGGCTGTCAGGGACCCCACGTGCTGACAAGGGTACGATGGATGCGATGGAGGTGAGCTGGAGCCGAAGTGCAGAGCAGTCAGTCCAACCCCCCACTCCAGGAGGATGCCAGGAGGTGCAGTCCGGGGGTCCCATAACCCCATGGTCACAGAGTCACCCAAGAGGGGTGGTGAGGGGGGCATGGGCACAGGAGGGAGCGAGGCCTGACTATGAAGGACAGTAGCACCCGGGGAGCTGGCTCGGAGATCAGGACGTAGCCACGGAGGGGAACACCAGTTGCAGAGGCGGATGGGGGGGCCTGCGGAGGGGGCCAAGAGCCACAGGCAGGGGCAGCGGAACCCCAGGAACCAGCCAGCACTGCACTGAGACAGGGAAATCAGGGAGGGAGCGGGCAGCGACTCATGGTATCGGGGTGGAGGTGGGAGCCCAAAGCTGGGCCAGCATCCAAGGCCCAGCAGGCACAGGGGGCCTCACAGCCAGCTGCAGGGGGCCACGAAGAGGCCTGGGGCCGGGAGGTCCATCAGGTGCACCAAGTGGGGCCACTGACGCATGCCCCAAGGTATCCCAGCGCAGACATGTGGTGGGCAACCAGATAGTAAGCCTCGAAGGGATCTTGCACAGCGAGACCCACCTAAACATCGGATCGGGACCACACACTGGCCAGCACCGCCAGCTCCGCCCTGATGGGTTCCGACAAGCCATAGTCTGCAGCTGGGGGCCACGGAAGGTGACCAAGCTCCAACAGCCAGTGATAGACCACCCCACGCGACCGCTGGTACCCACGGGCCCTGTGAACACAGCCAAAGAAGGAAACGGCCAAGGCAGGGCCCCCCTCCACCAGACAGGCTGTGTAGGTGGCCAGGTTGCACACAGCAAGGGCAGACACAGTCTCCGCCGCCCCCCACGTATGTGCACCTCATCTCTGGGATGCACCCATCAGGAAAGGGATGGAGGCCCTGCATCTCTGCATGCAGCTGGCAATCGTGGGCGCTCGCATCATAACCAAAGTAGCGCAGGCCGTAGCTCAGACTCACATATGCACCTGTGAGGCTGTTCGGTCAGCTCAGGAGCAATTGCATGGCCGGGGAATGCCACAGGTCACACAGGGCTGTGGTCTCACGGAAGGTGCAGCTATGGGGGGTACCAGGGGTGGTGGGGCCCGTGAGGTCTGGGGAAGTGGTGCCAACCATGGTCCAGCAAGAAGCAGAGACTAACTGCAAGGAAAGGGGGGCCACACAAGCCCTAGAGGGATGGGAGGGGATGCAGGAGAGCTCCAAAGTCAAGCAATAAGGCCACAGGCAGCAACATGGCACGACAAATGAGCGAGGCATGGAGTGTGGACCCAGTCCAGCTGCTTGAACCAAGCACACATACAGGACAGCCTAAACACTAATTAGGGCGCGAGGACAATGGCAGCCAACACAGAGAGGTGGGAGGTGATAACAGCAGGAATGCAGCTGCTGTCAGTATGCCCGGGCGCTGGCCGGACCATGTGTAAGGCCCTGTGAAGGGACCGCAGGTGTGCGCAATGGGGTGCCCGCTGCCTCCCTGCCCTGCTCACCCTGTAGAAGCCAGACCAGGCGGCTGGGGGGGGCAGGCATGGTGACCCCCCCCAGTCATCAGGACGTGACCAGGGGGTGGGGAGATAAAAGGTACAGCCTGTAACAGGTGTGCCTCCAACCCACCCAGGGCACAGTTCACCATGGAGCTGGGATGGCTCGCAGGCCCTCCTCCGCAGCCAGGAGCGAGCTGCTGCACTCCACGAAGTGACCAGCTGGCTCCAGTGGCAGAGGGAGACCATGGGGTATGCAGCCTTGTTTGCTATGCCCATAGACCAGCGGGTATGGGACATGGAGCGGGCACAGGGGTGGTGGTCCAGGGCACTGGCACAGTGGGACGAGACCGCCAGGAGAGCGCACTTTCAGATGGACAGGTGCATCCTGCTGCGACTCACGGAGCTGGTAATGCCCTGGCTGGAACGGCATCACACCCCCATGCAGGCCCCCATTCCTATGGTACAGAGGGTGGCCATAGGGGTCTGGGCCCTAGCAACGCCCGACTCCTGCCGGTCCGTCTCACAGCACTTCGGTGTCGGGGTGAGCACCATCACTAGGATCATGCAGCATGTCTGCGAGGTGGTGGATGGCATGCTCCTGGACCAAGCGATCCAGCTGATGAACCAGGAGACTGTGATGGCTGGCTTCGTGGCTGGCAGATTTCCTAACTGCATGGGTGCCGTGGACGGCACCCACATCGAGATCCTCTGCCCATCCGATGGGTAGGCCACGGAATACATCAACAGACATGGATACCACTCCCTGCAGCTGCGGGCGGTCGTGGACCACCGGGGGAGGTTCATAGACATTTACACGGGCCACTCTGGGCGCAGTCACAATGCCCGGATCATGACTATCTCTCCCTTCTATGCCCGGATGTACCGCAGTGTCTTCGCGGACATGGGGATGACCCTGATCGAGGGGGTGCTGATGCCCCCCTGCATCCTTGGAGACCCGGCCTATTCCCTCACCCAGTGGCTGATGAAGGCATACCTGGTCACCAGGAACATTGTGGAGGCACTCTACAATACTCACCTGTGTGGAAGCAGGACCGTGGTCGAGAGGGCCTTCAGGGCCCTCAAGCAACGCTGGAGGTGTCTCGCGGGCTGGCTGGACAACATGGTGGAGACCTCGGCCCTGGTGTTCGGAGCCTGCTGTGTTCTGCACAATGTATGCAAGACCCATGGGGCTGCCCTCGAGTACCCCATGCCCCAGCGCCCTCCCGGCCCTGTTCCCCTCTATGTGAATGCAGAGAACCTGCCAGAGTTCCGATACTCTAAGCGCATCCATGCTGCCCTGGCCAGGTGGATCCGCCGGGAAGCCAAGGTGTGAGGACACACACAACCATCTCCACCACCCCGGGGCCCCCACCAGCACCCTGGGTGTGCCTCTCGACTCCCACCCGTCCACAGCCCCTGGCCCATGAACATAACCATGGAAGCGACTGTGATGCCCGTACATTTATTGTTCCCCCACCCACTCACCTCCCTGTGCCATATACCCCCCTCAGGCTGCCCGCCCCCTTCCCCCATGATCCACCTGTCTCTGGGGCCTCCCTCTCAGCCACCCCGTGGCCGCCATGGAGCTCTGGGAGCTTCCCATCCCCCCGCTGTCTATGTCCCCAACAGTGTCCTTGGAGGCCTCAGTGTCCTGAGGAGCAGGTGGTCTTGGGAGGGCAGGCGGACCTGGAACTGGAGGGGGCCGCCTGGCCAGTGGCTCCCTCCAGAGGCCTACAGGAACTAGTAGGCGGATGCACAGGCCCAGCGGGCATGCCGGTAGCTGGGGCAGTGGCGGAGGCAGTGGCGGAGCTGAGGGGCCCGGCATCGGAGCTGGGGCAGGTAGGTTGCCCGGCGGGATGGCTGCCATCACATAGGCACTCATGGTCCCCGTGTGAAACAACAGCGAGGTGCCAACGTTATGTGACCAGTCAATCTTGGCAGAGTGCTCCCTCACCATCCAGTCAATGGCCTGTTCCAGCCGCCCGAATGTCTCCACCTGCCTGCTGTGCTCCCGGCACTTCCACCTCTATTCAAGGTGCACCTCTGCCTGCAGCCTCTGGTCTCTTGCCTCCGCTTGCTTTTGGTTTCCGCCTCCATGCGGTCGATGACTGCTATCATCCACTTGTCCTGGTCTGTGGTGCTGTGGACAATATCCTCCACCTGATCCTCCCTCCGGCGCCGTACCCATGCTTGGTGTTCCCTCATCCACTGGACCGGGGGCACGGGTCCGGCTTGCTGGGCCTCGGCAGGTCACCCTGTTGGAGTGCACAGTAGGGGTTGATTAGGCACCCCACCCAGTTGGCTGGCCAGTGCCCTCCCCCAGCATCCCCCTATGCCTGCCCCCCCTCCCGCGCACCACTCAGACCGGGTCCCCACCCAGCCACCCCTGGTGTCCATTCCCCCCACTTGCCTCACCTGGGACCTCTGGCTGCTCGCCACCATCCCCCTTGCCTACCTGTCCTGGGTGCTGGGGCGTGGCATGACCTGCAAAGATATTGGAGGGGTGGGTGGGGCTGGGCATTATGTGTCCCCCTGGCAGTCCCGGAGACCCCTTTATGAGGTCGGGTGCCTGGGGTTGCTGGGGGCAGCCCAGGGGCCAGTGTTCCCCCCTCCCTGCCTTGGACCGTCCCCTCCACTCTGTTTCCCGTACCACCTGCACACTTACTCTTTATGTTGGTCTCGGAGCCCCCCGAGGCCGGTCCCTTCATGTTGCTAGGGTCCCCTTGCGTCCCCTGGCCGGGGGCACCTGGTGTGCCGGCCTCAGCCACTCCCGGTACAGAGGTCAGCTGGGGGCTGCTGGGTCTGGTGCGCGATGGCGGCCTACTGGTCCACAAGGTCTCGGGCCGTTCCTCTTGGGGGCCGGGGCCCCTGGAGCCAGTGCAAAGGGGGTTATCTTGGCCCATTTCCTGCCCTGGACCATGGCGCTCCCCACGAGGTGCGGAGCGACTATGGAGCCCTTCATGTGGAGGATGCGGTCCAGGGCATCATAGTAGGGGGCGGTCCGGGCTCCATGCTCGGACCGCGGGTTGTTGTCTTTAATGGCCTTGTACCCCCTCTTGAGCTCCTTGACCTTAGAGCGGCACTGGGCCACGGTCCTGTGGTGCCCCGCCGCCTCCATGTCCCACACGATCTGTTGGTAGACGTGCTCATTCTGCTGGTTCACAGCTAGCTACAACTGGTACTCCAGTGTCCCCCAGATCCTAATAAAGTCCTGGGTTTCCCTGTGCCCCCATTGCCCCCCCCCAGTGGTATGGCTGTCTCCCGCATGGGCCCTCCTGGTCGGAATTGCTTTGGCCACCCTTTCGGAGATGGTTCGGGCCAGACCTCTGGAAGGGTGGTTAATATTGTCCCCTGCTGGGGATTGTCTGTGGTGAACATCTGGCACCCGCCGAACAGACGTTCACGACCCTTTGGTCCCACCGCGGGTTTGAGTATGGTTCATTGTGGTTGACTGTGATCTCGTAACATCTGAAAACACCCTATATCTACTGGGTCTCCTGTGTCTACATGCTAATTTATACCCACAAAGAATTCCAACAGGTTAGTGAGGCATGACTTACCTTTACTAAATTCATGTTGACTCTTTCCCATTAAGTCATGTTTGTCAACATGCCCTGTAATTCTGTCCTTAATGATGGTTTCCACCATTTTGCCCGGCACAGACATCAAGCTTACCCATCTGTAGTTTCCAGGATCGCTTCTGGATCCCTTTTTAAATATCAGGATTACATTTGCCAACCCCAGTCCTCAGGTACAGTGGCAGATTTTAGTGACAGGTTACAAATTACTAACAGTAGGTCTGCGATTTCATATTTGAGTTCCTTCAGAACTCTGGGGTGAATGCCATCTGGTCCTGGTGACTTGTTAGTATTCAGTATGTCAATTTGCCCTAGAACATCTTCCAATGTCACATTGATTTGTAACACCTCCCCCAATCCTCTGCAGTGAAGACTGACGCAAACAACTCATTCAGCTTCTCTGCAGTATCCTTATCCTCCCTGATCACCCCTTTTATTCCCTTGTCATCTAATGGTCCAACTGACTCCCTAGCAGGCTTCTTGCTGCTAATGTATTTGAAAAAAAAATGTGTTGCTTGTTTTTGCCTCTTTAGCAAGCCTCCTTTCAAAATCTCTCTTGGCCTGCCTTATTAACACTTTACATTTATGTTGCCAGTGTTTATGCTCTTTCGGATTATTTTCTTTGGGACTAGCCTTCCATTTCTTAAAGGATGCCTTTTTGGCTCTAATAGCCTCCTTCACCTCCCCATTTAGCCACAGTGGAAAATTTTTGATCTTCCTGCTTCCTTTTTTAACTGCAGGATGCATTTAATCTGGGCTTCTAGAAGGGTGCTTTTAAACAGCCTCCACGTCTCTTGCAAACTTGTAGCCCTTGCAACTGTGCTTTTTAATTTCTTTTTAACTAGTTTCCTCATTTTGTCATAGTCTCCCTTTTTAAATTTAAATGTTACTGGTATACTTCTGTTTGTCTTTCTCACTCCAGAAATTATGTCAAATGTGATCGTATTATGATCGCTATTGTCTAGTGGATCCATGACAGTTACTCCTTGCACCAGTTCCTGAGTGCCACTCAGGACTAGATCTAGAATAGCTCCTCCTCTCATTGATTCCAGAACCAGCTGTTCTAGGACGCAGTCATTTACGGCATCCAGAAATTTGACCTCCATGTCCCGCCCTGAGGAAAGTCACCCAATCAATATTAGGGTAATTAGGGTTCGCTGTATCACTAATGATGTCGGACTAATCCAAAACCCATTGAGGTAAATTAACTGACTTAACATTGCCCACTATAATTAATTATATTATTTAAAAATAATATTGAAGATAAGAAGTACTAACTGTTTTAATTTTCTTAGAATAAATACTTTTTTAAAAAAACAACAACACTACCGTATAAGAGTTTCAGATGTAGTTCAGATTGTCTGTGTATTTGTCAAATGGAAGCAAAAGGAAAACTCAGACAACATTCTGGTTGATATCAGGCTGCCTCTTTGGCCTTTTTTACTCAGATGGGGGTGGGTGTTTTGGCATAGCAGGTGTACGTGTGTGTGTGCCCGTTTACACGGACACACACCCACCTCCACCCACACCCATGGAGCATCCTCTATTCTGGCAGAGAGCTCCGTGGGTGGCGGTGGGTGTGGGTAAATGTGTGGCGGGTGTTGGTGGGTGTGCGGCAGGAGCGTACCACCCATGGTGTTTACATGGGCGCACACCCGCTGCCCACCCATCGCCCCACCCACTGGCGGTCATATAGACAGACTGCCCCTGCCCATCAGTGGCTTGCACATCCACCCAAATACTGAGTGGTGGGGGGGGGCGTGTCTGTGCAAAAACAGCCTTTGTTGGAAATCCAAATATATTGAAAGCCATGCTAATACGGTCCAGTGCAGGACAACAATTAACTAGATATAAACCACTGTGACAAAACAATAATGATTCTGTCGTACATACACAATGAAAGCTAACCATATGCAGAGCCCTCAAACTTAATCAGCCACTATAGAACTACAATATTTCCCTACTTGGACAGCTCCTGTGGAGTACTGTAAAATGAGGAGACGTTCCCCTGGATCTCAACTTTGGAAAGGGCTCTAGAACCCTATAGAGTGGGCTTCCCTCTCTTAGAGGAATGTCTTTAGCCACTCATATTACCCGAGGCTGTGTTAGTGATCTGGGGAGGCTACAGATTGCAGACATGTTATATGATCAAAACCATATGTTTTCCTTACCTTATGATTTTATATTTCCAGGCTTGGTATTTTGCCGAATTTTCTTAAGTAGCCATCCTTAATCTTTGATTGCCTTTCTGATGGCTCTCTCTTCAGTCTACTTTTGGGTTGCTTGCTTGAATTTTTGCAACTCCTCTGGAAACAAGTATAAGTTCTTAACATCTTTCTTTCCCCCTCTTAAATAACAAAGATGAGACCGTAACCTACTGGTATTTGCTCCAGGAAAGAAGAAACATTTCCTTACCTTTAATATTTCAGGGCTTGATCTATTAATTTCAGTGGTCTCTGAAGTCAAATGCACTTTCTGTTCATCAGCTATGTTTCAGAGATGCCAGAGTTCTAGTCCCCTGTCATAGTCTCTTGACTCATGCCTAGATTTCAGAGTTTTATAATTACAAGTATTAGGTTTGTTTGTTCATTTTATGTTTACTATTGCCAGATGTGTTGCAGAATTATGCAAATTCAAGAAGCAGTTCTCTAAATTTAATTTTTTTGCCTGCTAATTATCCACATCTGTGTTTCAAACTAGCAACCATTGATACTAGGGAGGGGCGAACGCAGTTCGGAGTTTGGCCCAAACTCAGTCTGTTCGGACAATTTTAATTACAATTTTAATTGTAATTATTATTGCTTGTTTTAATGTTTTGAAATGTTTTTAAAATGTTGTGAGCCACCCCGAGATGCCTGAGTCAGGAGGGGGTGGCATATAAATTTAGATGAATAAATAAATGTCTTACTCTTTCCATGGTGTTTTTGTCCTTTACACAGGTAAATATTTGTATTTAATATTTGTACATTAATCAATATGTTAACAGCTTGTATTTAGAGGTATTTTAGGCAACTGTTTTTATATCTGAAAGCAACAAACAAGCAATGACAGATTTTAATTTTTAAATTTATTTTCATTTTTTTTAAAAATGGATTTTCAACTCTGGAGACGTTTTGTTGCCCAAACAGACCCCAAGACATAGGCCTGTTTTACACGGACTGGGGGCGGGGGGGCGGAATGGGTGTTTTGGCATAGTGAGTGGAGGTGGGTGGGTGTCCTTTTACACAGACACACACACACCTCCACCCATCTACACCCACCTCCACCCACGGAGCCTCCTCTGGTTTTCCGGAGGGCTCTGTGGGTGGAGGTGGGTGCAGATGGTTGGGTGATAGGTAGAGGCGAGTGGTACGTGGGAGTTTGCATGCACCCCCACCTATCTTTCTTGGTGTTCACCCGTGTGAACACTGAGCGGACATCCATTCCCCCACCCACCGCCAGCCGTTTACATGAAGACCCCCTTCCCCCCCCCCATTGCACACCTGCCTGGACACTGAGCAGGGGGCGGGGGCATGTTCATGTAAAAACGGCCATGCGTTTTCTTTTCTGATCAACACTCTATGCAACCGTTTGGCATTGATTGTTTTCAGCTATGCCAGCATAAATCCTAAGTAAATCAACTTACTTAAGTGGAGTTATTTTGAATATACCCAAGTACAAATGCGAATAAAGAGTGAGACATTCACATCAGTGGATTTGCAGAAAGTGTCAGTCAGGGCAGCTTTTGCCCATCCCTCTCAGCTGAAGGTTAAAGGCTTATTTAAGTTTAAGATATGTTAAATAAATCACAAACTCTGGAGAGGGTGGGGGAAGGACTGTAAGTGGGCATCTTTTTAAAGTTATGTGGAAATGTGTGCCATACATTTGAGATTTCAAACCTCTCCTTTCATGATAAATTTAGTCAGTCTGTGGAATAAGGAGGATATTTCCCACCTACTGATTGAAATTCTCCCAGACCAATTTAAACAAACTCTTTTAAAGCTTTTAAAGAATCTTTAAAATGCAAAAATATCCTTTATCTGACCCAATTTTATCTGACCTAAAATATCAGAGTAGAAGTTTATAAGAGAACTTTTTTTCCTCTCTGTCATTAATCCTTTCCCTTTTGTTAATCTTTCTCTCTTATTTAATTCTTTAAACTTGACATCTGATCCAAACGACGTGGAAGAAAGTCAAAATGTTTCCATACTAATAAGTTTGTATGATTCAGTGGCTTTGAAAACTTACTGTTAAAATACTTTGAAGATGCATGCTATAGTATGTATTCCAGTTCCCATTTTACAGTAGTGATAAAAATACATGTAGAAAGAAACGGGTTAAACTATCCAGGATGACACTTGTCTTTTTTGTCTCTTGTCCTTTCCTATTGCAAGGATTGTTGATCATCTGTTACCCGGACATCTACAGGCCCCCCAATCACAGTCAGGGTGTGGTTGGATCTAGCTAGCTAGTAAGAGCCAGTGTTTATTACAGGTTATTTTGCTGCTAAGAGAGATCAAGATTGCCTGGTCGAGGAGCAACTTACTTTAAGTAGAGAAAGTTTAATTAGACAATTTTTTTCTTTTCTTTGCCTCCCTCTTCCAGTTAAGGGTGCTTTTATACGAGCAGTCGCACGAATCGCTAGCATGATTTTTCAAATGGACGTGATCACGTGCATTCAAGACGGTAACACGTTGTTTGCTAACTGCGAACTAAATACCTCACACATCGAGGTATTTAGTTTGCGGTCGGGAAACAATGCGTGACTGCCTTGAATGCGTGTGATCATGTCCATTGTCACATATAATCCTACCTTGCAGGATTTTGAAAAATCGTGTGAGCGGGTCGCGCAATTGCGACCCGCTCGTTAAAAAGCAGCCACATTCATCTTAAGAGGACTACTGCATAATTTAGGAATACTGCACACTTGCACTCTCACATTGCAGTGGAATCCATATAAGTCTGGCTTGCTTAATTTTTTGTTACGCCGAACTGCTCTTCTCCATTGCCCTAATTCATCTGAATATGCTACATTTTTGTATGGGAAAACTTGATCTTTCTTACTCTAATTTCCTGAAAGCTCCTCTATGAAAACCCTTTTAAGTGTTACGAGTCAGTTAAAAGATTTGCTTTTCATCTCCAATTGACATCTGAAAAATAAAATTCCCCATAACAACACAGTTCCCAGTAGTATTTCTGTCTTTAATAATCTTAAATAATTCTATGTCCATGTTGAAATCTGAACCTGTAAGTCTATAGCAAACCCACAATACTGTTTGAAAACATCCCCTTTTATCAGCTTTACCTAAGGTGATCTTTGTGCAAACCGATTCTGTTTTCTTCATATCATCATTCCTTATTTCTTCACTATCAATCATGTTATTGATGTATAATGCTACCCCTCCTCCTTTACCATTATCTCTATCATTCATAAATAATGCATAACTTTCAGTTCCTGTATTCTAGTCATGACTTCTATTCCACCAAATTTCAGTTATCACTATAATATCAGGTTTTACCACCTCTAGCAACAATTCAAGTTCTTCCATTTTGATATCCAGACAACTTTGCGTTGATATACTGGCATCTAAGATGCTGCGTACCACTCTCCACAATGTCTCAACTAGATACATTTTTTTATATTGACCGAGAGACGTCCTGCTTTCCAAACAATCATTTACGTTACCAGTCATTTTACCATTTTGTTTGTAGTTCTGTTTGTCACTGTCCCCAGCCCCCTTCAAAGCTAGTTTAAAGTCTTCCTCACTGTCACAGGAGTGAGTATGAAGAAACCAATAGCCAAAGGATGACAGGGGAAGGGGTCGGGGTACCCAGGAGGGGGTATCACCAGGAAGGAAAACCTCTCATTCAGTCTCCTCAGTCTGTCGAGACAGTTCTTGTCCTTGCCACCGGGTAACCCAGCCTCAGAGTAAGGGACTTATCATTGAGGTGATTCTAGCGAGAGAGGGAAGCACCTGAAGCTAGGGAGGAACCAGAAGCCTTGGAAAGCAATCAGAAGTGATACAGGGAAAGGGGTGCAAGATAAGGACCGAGCAAGAAGGCCGTCAGGCCAAGAAGGAAAGCCAGCTATGGGGAGAACTGGGCAAGGCAAGGCTCAGGAAGGACAGGTGACCAGGGAGGAATCAAGACCCAAGAGGAAAGGGGAACCCTGCACAAGGGAAACAGAACAGGACAAGGCGAGGGGGTGGGGATGGGACCCAAGACCATGACAAAACAGAGCTGGGCAACAAGGGGGAGGGGAACCCTAGATTAGGACGAGGGGGGTAAGCCAGGACAGGACACTGGCTAGAGAGTGGGGTTCTGGCGATGCAAGGAATCTCAAGACCAGGGAGCAAGACTATGTTACTGCAGGAAAACTAATAAACAAGAATATGGTGGAGCAGGGGGGCTCAGGGCTAGGAAACAGGACTCTGGTAACCAAAGTCCCAACTGGAACCAGGTGTCATGGAGGAACATAGGGTCACACACATGTGATACTGGCCTACATGTAGACTACAAGCCTAGTAAATATGTAAAGCAAAACATGCAACATGTATGTAGTGTTACAACTGAGAACTGTAAAACCCAAATCAGGACTGTGACACGTGACCAAACTTTAGGGACAATTAAAAGATTGTGTATTGGCAACCCTTGCCAGACAGAACCCTATGGAGATGCAAATGGATCTTCATGTTTGCCTGGGTTGGCTACGTGAGGAAAGACACATGCCCATGAGTGGGAAACTGGAGACAAAGAGACCATGAAAGGTACTTAAGCAAGGGCCATTAAAAGGGCCATTAAGCCAGCTTCGCTATCGCTTGGCCAGAGCCATCTTGAGCACTCATCTGCATCTTGCATCTTGCCAGCAAACAAGACTGAAAGACATGAACTGAGAGAGGGGACTTCCCTTTCTAGCAACTCTAAGACTGAAGACCCAGTCGCTTACATCAAGAACTGAGAAGAACGTATGGACCTTTGTAGGGTAAGATGCTTATTTAGGAACTCTACCACTATAGGTTAGGAATGTATTATATTTACGTTTGATTTCTAGTAACCACTCTGTATCAACAATCTTGCTTATCTTATCTTTATGAAGACGTGTCTGTGTCTAACATTTATGAAGAAGTGTCTGTGTCTAACATTGGAACACAAGTGAGCAACAAGAGGTCTCAAGCTCTTACGAACCCAGTGATTAAAGAGTCTATAAACGGGAAGGATAGGGCCCTCGAGTGACAAAGGGGTTGTCCTTGCAGCAAACTTGAATCAGCCAGAGAGAGAAAACTGATTCAAGTGGGCGGTTCGTGAGGGAAACTGAGTCACTCAAACCTGGTAAAGTGGGGGTGCAGACCTCCAACCTGTGACACCAGGCTGCAGGGAACCAGAACTATGGCCATGGAGGAGAGCAGGGGAGGGGCAGGACTAAAGAGGGCAAGACCTATACCCTAAAGGGAAAACGAGATTATGAGGCACAAACACCACAACATACATTGAGTCACAAGGAGGGAGACCAGGATCCACAATACAGAAGGGAGGGGAAACATGGCACCATACCCTACACACAAAGGGAAACAGCAAGGCTCTGAGAATCTTTGTATGGAAGACCACAACAAAGAAACCAGTAGGGCAGGCAGGCAGGCAGGCAGGCAGGCAGGCATTCATACAGACAGACTTACTTACCAACCAACCAACCAACCAACCAACACAGCAAGCACAACCACCCACCAACTCACACACTGGTAAGAGCAGTTGCTCCCACAGCGTCTTGTGGCCACACGTAGGCTTAAATACCAATGGTGGCCAATCAAAGCTGAGAGGCAGAACAAGGGAGACAAGGTGCAGCTGGGAAAACAGGCGTGGCCACACCAGGGAAGCAGAGGCACAAGGAATAACATAGAAAAGGGAAGCTATTTGATCAACACTATCTGAAGTGGCACTAGCCTCTAAGGCAGCACCTCCCAGACCAAGTGTTCAAGACCCAGCTCGGATACTCACATAGGTAGCAAGCTAATCACCTAACTTATCATTTTCCATCTTTGATTAGGTCTGTCTTTTCCCAGAAGTCTACTTTTTTGAAATCTCATTCAATGATTGATGAAGCCAAAGTCCTGCCAATGACGCCACTCATGCAACCATCCATTGACCTTCATGATATGACTGATCTTTCCTTGACCTTTATTTTTGACTGGGAGGATAGAGAATACTCCTCTTCCCTTCATCTCCTTCAGTCTCATTCTCAGAGCCTCAATGTCATCGTTGACATCCTCAGTGTTATTCCTTGCAATATCATTTGTTCCCACATGAATGAGCATCGCAGGGAGTGTTTGGAAGATCCAAAGATCCTTGGCAGCGTCTCCTCAATGTGTCTGATTTGGGCTCCAGGAAGCCAGCACACCTCTCAGGACGTTGGGTCAGGCCAGCAAGCAGATGCCTCTGTTCAACTCAGGAGGGAATCCCCAGTCACCACCACTCCTCCCTTCCTGGAAACTGTGACTTGTTTCTTCTGAGGTTCCTTCCCATCTCCTCTTCCTTCTGTCTGCAGATCCTCTTGCCTCCTCTTTAGCCTTGTAATTTTAGAATTTTCATTCTTCCTTGAACTCCTATCCTTGAATTGTTCTGTCATTTCTTCCTTTCTTTTGATGGGGAATAGCTTAACTCCTGCTCTTCTTCAAAGCTCTAACTTCTATCTATGGGTGTTAACAAATGTGACAGTGGCCTGTAGAAGAGACCTCTGGAGTCACAGCCCAGGCTATCCACCGCCACACCTGGGGAAAGGCCTGCCTGACCGTGCTACCGCAGACTATCATGTGTGGTAGCCCGCTGTTCCCAGCCCAGTCCAGAACAGCCCCCATGATGAAGAGCCATGGTGACTGCCATTGGCCATCTGTCATGGGTGGGAAGTGGGCTGCTGAGTGCAGCGTGGGGTGCCTGGCAAGGCTGACTGGCTGCACATTCATGCAGTGCCCCATTCCAACCCAGGTTCAGCCGTATGAACGTTTGTTCCATGGCTGAACCCGAACCTGGCGGGTGCAAGTGGCATTCTGGTCTGGATCATGGTGTGACAGCAGACTGCCACTATCATGTATGTTTTCACCCTGTCACTCTTCTTCATTACCTAAAACAGAAAACCTGTTCCTCAGCTCTTTCTGTCCACCACTGGCTTGTCTTTTCCTTTGCTTTCTTTTCATAGACACATTCCTCCATGGGTCACACTTCTCTTGTAGAAGTATTCTCCCTTGGTCTTGTTGCTTGGAAAGTGTTTGGAAATGTTGATTTCATGGTGCAATCTCCTTACTTCTTGGCTTAACAACAACCTCCAAGTCTCTCCAGCTGGATCTCCCCCCCCCCCAGTGAGACTGATGAGTCAACATTTTATGCACACGTAAGACTCTTCTGGTCCACAGTCAAAGACAATGTCAATTTCACAGCTTCCACAGCCAACCATCTTCTTTGTATCCATCCTTCCACAAGTTCCCTCAGCTTCCACTGCAGTAGCCATTGTTCTTGTTGCTTGTGGACACCTACGTCTTTTTCCCTGTAAAGTAACTAGAAACCAAAGACCAAACATCAAGCTACTGCTAGCTGCCTCTTCTAGCTAACTCAGCTAGCAAACTCTCCTTATCCTCCCAGCTCCTTTGCCTGACCAGCCAAGCACTGCACTAGTCACAAAAAGCCTGAATGCTTATGTAGCCTACACTGAGTGTTTTTAAACACACATTTGTCGGCGCACCCCCCAAAGAGACGCAGAGACATAATATTGGTTAAACAGCGTGGCCGCACTCTTTAATCAATCGGTAATCAACCGTAAGGCCGGTGGGGCTTTGCATAGCAAACATGGGTCCAGCATGCTAGCGAACCATCCTTATTAACTATAACTGAGTACTGCTCGGAAGCGCCTTCCATTAGCAGTACTTTAAACAGGAAAAAACCATCCCCTCCTTTGACAGCCTCGGGGCCATGGCCAAAGGGGGGCGTGCCCGCTGCGGGCATGAGTAAGTCAGTAAGTGCTGGGCAGGATACGGAGGCTGTGCACGCCCCTACTCATCCTGCTCTGCACCCCCTTCCAGGGTTACGACCCGTGTGCATGCTGTGCCCTGCATTACACACGGTATCACGACCCCATCTCTTAATGAGATGACTCTTTTAACTATCCTTAACCTATTTATCCTAACCTAGCGTGCTGGACCCCCGCAGAGTGCGACATTAAATACTTTCTTAACATAATACCATTGCCAATTATATTGCCATATTGAAATGAACTTACCAATGTATTTGTCTTTTAAACTATTTGATAATGCCAATATAACATCCAAATAAATGCCAATCTTAAAATTGCAACCTATTTATACCTATGCTTACACTGTCAAGGAGGCGAAAGATGACCCTTCTCAAAAAGGCTGCTCACCAAAATTCCTCCTTGGCCCCTCTAAAGGCAACCGTTCGAAAACCACAGTGCTCGCGGGTGGGTGGGTGTGGCTGCTTTCGTCGCCTCCCTGACCGCAATGCCGCTCTCACGCGGCTCAGGGGATCCTCCCTTCTAAAGGGGAGGAGCCCCACACCCCGCGCTGCGCAATGCGCTTGCGCATCAGGCTGATTGCCGAAGCCTCACCAATCAGAGAGAGTCCTTCTAACAGGGCTCTCTCAAACGACCACGCAGGCAAGTAAAGAAACCGCGCTCTTTACAGCAAAAAGGGGGGGGGGCTCGACAAAATGCCTGTCGCCGCCATTTTGTTGGCGACGGGGGCTTCTCCTGCATGTTTGCTGTTACATCCTGAATTTTCAGTGTGTCTAAATCACTCACCCAGATCTTAAACATATGGCTCTTTGAACTTCTGCATAGAATTTCTCCCAGAACTTTTGTGTGTAAAAATGTTCTCCTAGCAATCTGCTTTGCTCCAGGCACCTGTGGTCACTTGGTTTCCATGGCAGCCCCTCATGTCTACAGTTGCAGCTACTTTAAGCTGCCTCAGGGCAGTGTATGAAGAATGCATCCAGAAAGCATTTTAAGGCATGTGTAAAAATGCCCACTGTTCTCTCACCCAGCTGGCATTAGTCAGCTACTTACTGGAGGTGAGGGAAACAAGAACACAAACAGGAATTATATATATATATATATATATATATATATATATATATATATAAAGCCCTAAAGAACAACAGCAACAAATAAGCTCTACAGCCTAAACCAACAACCAAACATATCCTCACAACATAGGACAGAATGACAGGGCTTGGCCCTGACCCCTTGGGACTGGGTGGTAGTTCCCTATCCCTTGCACCACTGCCTGGCCTGTTTGTGTTTGGAGTTTCTCCCTGTGTTCTCTGTCCCCCCCCCCCGCTTGTAGCCATGCCAATCTAGCTTCCTGATTTGCTGTAGCCTGCTTATAAGGAGAGCTGGGAGCCACAGGAAATTGGCAAAGCATCTGTTGCGGTCTCCTTGCTACTGGTTTTCTGGCTTGATCCCTTGGATTTATTGCCTTTACTGCTCAGGTTGTGACTATCCTTGTTGTTACATTGCTTAGTGTATGTATTGTCCTTTGCTAGTGTCTGACTTCCTTCTTTAGTCCTTCTTCCTAGCTTTGACTCTTTGCTGTGCACATGTTGTTCTTCCCCTTGGGGCTCACCTGTTTCTCTATGGGTCTCGTTAGTTCTCCACTCTAGTTGCCTGTGGCAGGAGGGGTCGGGTATAAAATTGGTTAAATAAATAAATAAATAAATAGTTCTGGTAGTTGTGCTGTCTGTTGGTGTTCTCCCACATTTCCTTATAGCTCACTTCTCCTTTACCTGTATTCTTTGTCGTCTAGAAGGTTTCTCCTCCAAGGAGATCGTATCTTCTGCTTACCATTGAGATAGTTCCCTGATGATCTCTGGCCTTAGCCTTGTCACTTAACTGCAATTTGATCCTGAGGGAACAGTGACCTCGTGAATCGAAACCTCTGTCTTTGGGGAGGGTTGGGGAGCTCCTATCTGTTTCAAGCCCCTTCTTCCTTGCATGGTTTGAATTAGTGCCCCTGTGGGTTCATTATAATACTGCAAGTTGGTAACGATCCTGAGAAAACTCATGATGCCCTACTGTAGTAGAGTTGTGCTTTCCCACCATAAGTCTATATAGGATTAGGACCCTTTAATCAATGGTCTCCATGGGGATAAGCTCCAATAGTCTTTATTTGTGCAACACCAGCAGTTATGCTCTTTATACACTCTATCAATGGGTATTTTCAGACGTTACGGGGCCCTTTGGCCCCGTACCATAACGAACGTCTTCGTTCCCCGCCGGGGTCACCCCGGCACGGCCCAACAGACGTGCCGGGGGGATCCCGGCGGGGAAAGTGGGAGGGGCCGGGGCCGCGCGGCGCAACGTGCGGCCGCACGGCCCCGCCCCCTCCACGCACCCCGCCGCCCGCCCTCCGAGGAGACGGGCGGGCGGCGGGGCCAATGCGGCCGCCGCGTCTGGCCGATCGTGCCACGGCCCGGGATCCCGCCGGGGATCCCGG
>QEPC01013456.1:808172-849137 GCA_003113815.1 Sphenodon punctatus | reverse complement strand
CAGACGTTACTTTTTGTTCGCCACGGCCCGCGGTCCATTTGACCACGCTTCCCGGGACCTTCCCCCGGCTAGCCCGGGAAGCGTGGTTCAAATTGACCCCGTCTGCAGATTCAGCGTGGCCAACATCTGGCGCATGCTGTGCAGACGTGCAGGGGCCTTTCGCCCCGCTGCGGGGTTCACCGTGGTTCAGTGTGGTTCAGCGTGATCTCGTCACGTCTGAAATCACCCAATGTCTCTGATACTAGTTCCCAGAATCAAACCATGCCCTTTCCCCCTGGTTACTCCTTATCAGCTCTCAGCAGACTTCCCAGCTTTCATCCTGCTTCTTTCATAGTCTCTCTACTTACATCCATGGGCCATAGGTGCCTGTAAGCCTTCTGGCATTATCTTCTCAAGCTCTTTCTCAGGTCCTGCTTCCTTCATGTCTCTCTCAGCACTGAGCTCTGTCTCAGCTTAAACCTGTTCTGGGCTAACTAATGCCATGCCCTCACATGGCTACTTAGCAATTCGGCATCATCTTGCCTTCCTAGCAGTGCCTGCAGTTCTGCTAGCGCAACCCTTGAGCTGGTGCTAACTGCCTCAATGGGACAATAGCATGCCAGGACTCTGTCCTGCCACACTCAACCTGTGGGTTTCTGACACAGAATGGACTAACTAAGAACTCAACTAGCAAACTTTCCTTATCCTTCCAGCTCCTTTGCTTCTTCACCAAAGCCCCGCTTAAAGAAAGCTCACAATGAATGACAGTTTTACATAAAGAGCTATAACCATAAAACAAGACTTATTATCTGACCAAATTAATAAAATATTGCTGTGCTTTTTTTCTGTCTTTTTCTTGACAGAGGAGAGAATAGTATCTTATAAATAAACAACACACACAAAAAAACCCAACAGCTTAAGTGTGAAATTGGTTAGTATATTGATATTGTTTCTGAGATTCTTTCAACTTTGTACACTACAGTAAAACTAATTTATCCCTAGGATGTTGTAAAGCCTGATTTCATAAGTTCACTTGTGTTGGCTGACAAGAAATTCAATTAAATTTCTCATTAGATTTATACCTCATCTACAAAGATTTGCTGCACTGTCAACAGATTTGTTGGGGAATCCTACTACAAGCTTTCCCCAAAGGAGGATCAGTTCATTTCCTGTTTATATGAAGTAAATTAATATTGAATTTTACTCTCCATTCTCTTTAGTATGAAAAAAAAGTTAACTAGAATTGTGAATTTTAGAAAATTTAAAATGGTTCATCACATTAGAAATGAAAAAAAAGAAAGAAATGTACACAACTATGGCTGTTTTACACGAAGCCCCCCCCCCCCTCTCAGTGTTCGGGTGGGTGTCTGGTGGGGGGTGTCCGTGTAAATGACTGGTGGTGGGTGGGGGTATGAGTGTCCACTCAGTTTTCTTCTGTGTGAACACTGAGCGGGATGGGTGGGAGTGCGTGTGCGCTCCTGCACAACACCCAGGCCATTTTTATATGGATTTTCCCCCATGCCTAGTGTTTGGGCAGGTGCGCGGGGGGGGGGCGTCTGTGTAAATGGCCAGTGGTGAATGGGGGGATGGGTGTCTGCTCGGTGTTCGTGTGTGTGAACAAGCGGAATGGGCGTGCATGCTCCCACGCAACACCCACCTCTGCCCATGGAGCCATCCAGAAAACCAGAGGAGGCTTCATGGCTGGAGGTGGGTGTGTGTCCATGTAAAGGGACACCCTCCCACTTCCACCCACTGTGCCAAAACACCCATCCCCCCCACCGACCTCCGTCCCTGTAAAAATGGCCCCACCTCCACCCATCACCCATATACCTCCACCCACGGAGCCCTCCAGAAAACCGGAGGCGGCTCCATGGGTGGAGATTGGTGGAGGGGGGGGGGGGGGCCGGGTGGAGGGACCCCCACACACACACACACACACACCGTGCCAAAACACCCCCTTACCCCATCACATAAAAATGTCCTATAAAATAAGAATTTGAAACCTCTTTTCCAACCAGATGTGTGTTTTTAGGCATGAACGCATTTATTCAGAAAAAAATTCCTAATACAAGGTATTTTCACATAACTGTAAGCTCAGACACTCCACAGTCATTTGAGCAGTTATTCTTTTCAATTATATTCCCATGGTAAGTGCATCGACAGAAGAAACAGACATGTTTTTTATTATGCTGGGAGGAGAGGGTGAAGCCCCTTTCCCCCATTTACAACCCCACTGCTACCACCATGCAAACAGAGCTTGTAAGGGAATTCATCTAGGTTTTCCAAACACTTCTGGTGATATCCTTTCCAGAAGTTACAGCACCCACTTGCCCTAAGACATTCTGATCATAGAGACCTGTTTTGGTTCCTTTAATAGTCTTGATAAGAAGAACCTTTCATATGTCAAGCTGGTGGAAGCTGTCTCCCTTCAGACCACATCCTAAAGACACAATCTGCATCCCCTACAGAGCACCCCTCATTTGAAAGCCACTGCTTGGAACTGGTTTTTAAAAAATCAAAGATGTGTGCTTAACTTAAAAAGCTCAGCTTGAAAGAAAAACATCTCTCACACCCCACTTTCTGCTATGATGTGAATATTCCTTTACTCATATATTTAATTTCCTACTTATGTAATCAAGATTACTTAGGTTAAAGGAAACAATCTCTATCAGCTCACACAGAAATGAAGAAACTTCCTAAACTCAACCATTTCTAAGAAACTCAGCTCCTCCTTTAATCATCTAAGTAACTGTAATTCATTAATAGTTTCTTTTCATAAACTTCAACACCCACCCACGGAGAGACTGATCTGGACTAGAGACATTGCCCTGGCTACGAGCAGCAGCAGTAGGAGTGATCCATGTGGGGAGCCAAGAGGGGGACAGTGTTGGTGCCTTAGTTTCACCTTGAAGGGTGTAGGAACAGCAGCTGGACGGGGCAGACGGGAGCCGAGTCCCAAGCCCAGGGCAGCAAAAGTGCACAGGTTTCCCGGGTCAGCCCTTTAAAGCTGCCGCTGGAGTGCGACTGCGCTCCAGACACATGCCGTGGGCAGTGCACACAAGGTCTGCACACACAAGCATGCGCCCTTGTGCACCTTAGGCGAGGGGCCTGGTGTTCCAGGTTATTTTTTACAGGTCCTGTTCCTTTTTTTTTGCCCTATCATTGGGCTTTGTAAACCATGGCAAACAACAAGCGGACTTGGCTGAGGCAACTATTAACTCTCCTCCTGCCAATAAAACATCCAAGCAGAGGATATTGGAGAGCTTCTTTGTCACGGAAAGACAATTTACTTATGGACCTTCCAACCTCTAACCGCTTTTCAGCCTTGTCTGTTGTCCATGACTCTTCTAACAACTACTCCTGTGAGCCATCTTTGATTTCTCCCTTTCCAGATCCCCCACAGACGAGCATTGTGATAGCTGTTGAAGGTGATGTTATGAATATTAGCGCAAGTGATAGACTCACAAACTTCCTAACCGATCATGTGGCTCTAACCACAAAGACTTTGCGCCTTATGTACTCTTTGCTTAACTTACTTAATAATAAAATGCAGGATTTATGTAAGGTTGTTATGTAGGATGTTCCATCTAAAGATGTGGCCACGGTGTTGCAGCATGTCTCCTTATGTGGGGAGCAGCCTGTTGGGCCTTCTGCTATAGCGAAGGGTTTGATACCAGCTGTATAATACCCTGAGTCATCCTTAGGACCATTATCTGATGGAAATGTTAGATCTTTCAGGGCCCTCCCCAATAATGTGATATTTGTAATTTTACCCCAGTCGGGTAGGCGTTTACCCTTTTGGGACACCCCCCTGGATATTGCTGAACACCTCCGGGTGCTCCTATATATTACAGTCACTAGACATAATATTAAATCTGTTGACCATTTGGCCAACGTGAAGGATCAGTGGATGATTAATATACTTTTTAGTTCATCCAATTTGGTTGGGAAAATTTTGGCCAAAGAGAAGTTGTTAAATAATAAAGCAATTTTTATTTCTAAAGTTTATCAAAATGATTCAGATGGTATTTGTACCAAAGGTAAGGAGTCATCTTTACTGGGCCTTATGATTAGGGCTGAGCCTCTTAAATCCCCCCCGTATTCTTCATCCTTTAGAAATTCCAATGGCAAGTAATATGGTAGCTCAACCTTCTCCCTGCGATTACCCTGTGGGACTAGTTAAAGCTGATAACTTTAGAGTATCTTCCAGGGAGCAGAGTATGGAGGTTGATTTTGGGAGGGGGGAGGGGCCTTTCACTGTTAAGAGGCAGACCTCCCTTGGGGCGGATATAGCTCCATCAGATATGGATACAGCCCATGGGGCCTTATTGGGTAAGCTCGATTGCTTACATAAGCAATTAGGGAAAATGCGATTGTATAATAAGACTCAACAAACTTTTGTGAGCTCTTGGGTGGATGCTGGAAGGGATGCTATTGGGAGCAAGCACCAACGGCGCCAGACTTCCCTTCTTTGTTCTCCACTACCTTCCCCAATAATGGGAGCTGGATGAGGGATGATGTGGATGGGGGGTTAGTACCGCAATCGACCGAAGTACTATGTAGGGCAGGAATTAATCAAGATGGGACGGCCAAATTGGTTGGCTGCACCTCTTCTCCTAAAATCCTTAGGGGGTGTGTATTTTCAGAGACAGTATTAGCCATAGGTGATGGGGCTGATATTTGTAATGATCACCCACCCCCCCTTGATTATGCTGCCGACACCCCAAAAACAGGTTATTCGTCCAACCGATCCCGACAAGGCTTTTCCTCCCTTTGATAAGGCAGATATTGAAACTCTTCTTAGACGTACCCCCCCCCCCTTCTTCTTCTATAGTTGGTAAATGACATGACCTTAGGGGTTTGCCTTCTTTCTCCTGTGCTAGCTGAAACATCTCTGGTTGGAAATCTAGCCAGTTGGATGTTGACTTTTTTATTTTTTGAATAAATTTGATATTTTATTATTGCAGGAGACCTGTTTATTGGCCGACTTTACTTGCAAAAACTGTGGTGTGTTCTGTGTGAATGCTACTTTACTGAATGCTATTTCAGTATCACTGAAGTAGCACTACATTCAGTAGCACTGAATGCTACTTCACTGCGTTCAGGCAGACCTAGTGGAGATCTTGCTCTCTTGGTTGCTACATCTCTTGGTATTAAAGTTAAATATATTAGTTCATGCAAGTCATACTTTGCCTTATACCACTATGTTTTCCCTTCAGGCCTAGAGCTTTTAGTTGGCAATGTGTATCTTCCACCCCTTTCTTCATTGTATTACTCTAGTGACTTATGGAAGGAAATTACTATACAATCCCAATCTGCATGCAGGGAGACGTTGGGGACGGTGCTGGCGAGGGTAGTGAATGTGTCCTTACAGGAGGGGAGGTTGTCGCCCAGCCTCAAGTAGGCTGTGGTGCGCCCCCTGCTGAAGAAACCATCTTTGGACGTGGATGTGCTCGCCAGTTACCGACCTGTCTCTAACCTTCCCTTTTTAGGGAAGGTTATTGAGCGGGCGGTGGCACTCCAGCTCCAGGTGCATCTGGATACCATCGGCTTCCTAGACCCTTTTCAATCTCGGTTCCGCCCTGGCTATGGCACTGAGATGGCGTTGGTGGCCTTGGTCGACGACCTCTGCCGGGAGATGGATGCAGGATGTACAAGTAGCTTTTTTATTGATCGGTGGTGATTTCAATACTAGAATAGGTGATATGGTAGATACAAGGACTTTTATTGCCTCCGATGATTATCTTGATGAGATCCCTATGTACTCACGGTCTTCTAAAGATAAAATGATTAGTGCCAGGGCTTGGTGATTGAAGACCTTGTTGGATGAGCTTGACTTAGTGGTCCTTAATGGACAAACTAGGGGGGATCAGGAGGGGGATTTTACCTTTCACTCCTCCCTGGGTTCTAGTATCATTGATTATTTTTTAATTTCAGAAAGCTTTTTGTTTAGTGTTTTGGAGTTGTGTATTTTGCCAAGGGAGGAGTCTAATCACTTTCCTCTGGCACTTGTGGTGAAGGACCCTTATGGCAGGTGTAAGTCTAAAGGCCAAAATTCTGGGTCCAATCCAGGGAGGGTAGACTCCTTTTATGCCCAGGTTAAGTGGTCAGAGGAGCTCAGACTAGCCTTTTGTGATTTTAAGCAGCAAGCGGGGATTGAGGAGTTATATGCCCAACTTTTGGACCAAGAGACTGTGAATTCTACTTTGTTTGACAGGCTTCTTGCCCTTTTGCACCCATTGTTGACATATATGTAATCAGCTTGTGGTTGGCAGCCTAGGGCTCCTTCCTGGTTTGACCATGAGTGCCGGTTAAGGAGGGCGGACCTTCGCCGTATTACCAGGGAACTAAAAAGGATGCCTTCCAGTTCCTTTAGAGAAGCATTCCAAGAGACTAGGAAGTTGTATCGACAATTCATAATAGGTAAGAAAAGGGAATTTCAAAAAAAGAGCTGAGCGCAGTTGTTAGAAGCAGTTAATTTAAAGGACTCCAAGCGATTCTGGAACCTTATACGTTCAGCTAAATGGGGTGAGGGTGATGCCGTAGCATTCTCTATACCCCCTGAGAACTGGGTGGAGTTCTATGAGGGCATATTTTCCAAACCATTATCGTCTGCTGTTGCAATTACTATCTCCTCGAAGGATAGATTCCCAGTGTGGAGTCCAGTATTAGTGGAGGAAATTCTGGAGCTCATTTCCCAACTTAAAATAGGTAAGGCCCCTGGGGATGATTTTGTTACGCCAGAGCTCTTGAAGAGTGACCCACTATGATGGGCCACTATGCTGGCATATTTCACACATTTCACACATATTAACAATACTGGGGAAATTCCTAAAACTTGGCTTAACAGCATTGTGTTCCCTATCTATAAAAAAGGTTACTGCAGGCAGCCTAGTAATTATTGACCTATTTGTTTACTAAATATAATAGGGAAGCTGTACGCCAAGTTTCTTTTGGGGAAATTGCAAGATTGACTAGATGTAAATAATATCATTGAATTGGAGCAGGTGGGCTTCCAAAAGGGGAAGTCAACCCTTGATCAAATATTTGTTCTTTCCTTGCTGGCTGGAAAATATGTTTCCCACCAGAGGAAATTGTATCTCTGCTTCATGGATTTATTTATTTATTTTATTTATTTCATTAAATTTGTTAGCCGCCCCCTCATGCCTATGGCATCTCGGGGTGGCTTACAATATTATAAAAACCCAACAATAACAATAAACCAAACCCACATCAGTTTAAAAACATCACTAAAAACAACCCCACCCTACCCCACCCTTCCCTCCGAAGGCCTGGGCGAAAAGCCAAGTCTTACAAACACGTCAGAAGACCAACAGGCCCGGGGCCAGGCGAGCCTGCTCCAGGAGGGAATTCCATAAAAGCGGCCCGGCCCGGCCACTGAGAACACCCTCTCCATTGTGGCTCCCCGTCTTACACAGGGGACTTCCAGACACAGGGGACTTCCAGAAAGGCGGCCCCGATGGACTGAAGGGATCGTTCTGAGGCGCGGAGGGTGAGATGGTCCCCGAGATATGAGGGGCCCAGAACGTGCAGGACTTAATAGATCAATACTACCACCTTGAATCAGGCTCGGTACGCTATAGGCAGCCAGTGCAGAGTGTGGAACACAGGTGTTATGTGTTCACACTGCCCCATCCCTGTAAGGAGACGGGCTGCCGCATTCTGCACCAGCTGCAGCCTCCGAACCAGAAACAAGGGAAGCCCTGCGTAGAACGCATTGCAGTAGTCTAGCCTCAAGGTGATGAAGGCATGGATGAGAGTGGCCAGATCGGGCTCGGAGATGTAAGGTCAAAGCCTCCGTACCAGATACAGCTGGCGAAAGGCAACTTTAGCCACTGTCTCCACCTGCCAATCCAGACGGAGGCCCGAATCCCAAACCACCCCCAGACTCCGAACCTGAAGAGAAACAGGCGGGCAGCTCCCCCCCGCTTCCCACCACCATCACCTCCATCTTATCAGGATTGAGCTTCAGTCTGCTCTGCCGTAACCAATCTGCCACGGCCTCCAAACATTGAGAAAGTAACGAGACAGCAGGACCTGGGTCAGTTGAAAATGAGAGGTACAGCTGCGATTTAAAGATGGCGTTTGATTCTGTCAATAGAGAACAGCTCTGGGTTTAATTAAGTACACATTCTCTCAAGCCAAGATTGTTATTCCTATTGTTTAAATTACATAGCCAAAATTCCTTGCAAGTTAGGTATGCCCCGCTTCAACCGCCATCTAAGAAAGTGAGGGTGGATTGCAGTGTTAGACGGGGATGTATATTGGCCCCAGCCCTTTTAAATATTTTTTGGAACGATTTGCTCCCTTTTTTGAAATTGTCTGATACACATGCCCCCTTGATTGGTGACCCGAGGGTTCCGGCCCTTCTCTTTGTCCACGACACTGTTGTGATCTCAGTCTCTTGTTGGCCTTTGGAGAATCATGCAACACTTTGGCAACTATTGTACTAGGGAGAATTTGGTTATTAACTATTCTAAGACCAAAACAATGGTGCTAGGGGCAAGGGCTCCTAGACAACATCACTGCTGGGTCATTGGAGGTAATCCCATAGAGCAGGTCAAAGTTTTTCAATATTTGGGGGTTACTTTCTCCTCCTCCCTGAACTGGAATCTTCATATGAAGACAGTTGTGTATCGGGCTAGAAGGACATCAGCTGCGATAATTAATTTTTATCTTATTCAAGAGGGGAAGCTGGTAATTCCAGCTCTCTGCCTTTTTAGGGCTAAGGTTGTTAATCAAGGTCTCTACGCATTTCCGCTTTGGGGTATTCATTTTCTTAATAGATTGGAATTTTAACAGAATGGGTTCCTATGATCAATTTTGGGGGTTCCCAGGGGCACGCCTCAGACCATCTCGAGGGCAGAGTCTCTCAGCCCTACAATTCGATCAGTGGCTCTCCAGCTTCTTTTGAAGTTTCAGTTAAAAAAAAATGTGTTCCCCTTACCAGCTAATTCACTCTTAAACCTGGCTATTGCAAATGGACTTTACTTGGCATGGGCTAAGTTAGTGGAACTGGAAGTCTTTAATCTAGGATTTTCAGGTGATGTGCTGAGGCCCCTGGGTTTGGAAGGAGCAGTAGCCCTTATTAAGAGGATTGCAGACCAGGAGCTGCAGAACAAAAATATGCTCCTCCTCGACCAGAAGGTTGACGCTGATTATTTTTCAAGGTTAATAGCCCTTGGGTGATTTCAGACGTGACAGGCGGCCACTTTCACCATGGACCGTGGGGTGGTTCAGACTATGGCCGGGGGTGAAGTGGCGTGCCAACAGACATGCGCCCCATTGCCCCTGGCTGTGGTCCGAACCACCCCACGGCCCGTGGTGAAATCGGCCGCCCATCATGTCTCAAGCAGCACATACACCCCGTAGGGGGTGGGGCCACGTGGCGCAGCGTGCTGCCACATGGCCCCTCCCCCTGCTTTCCACGGAGGCCCTCCCCCCTCTCGACGGGCAGCAGCAGTGGCCAGTCCGTCCGCTGCCGCAACCACGGGCAGGGGTGACTCCCATTAACCACGGTGAATGGTAAGTAACCAGACATTACTTTCCGTTCACCACGGCCGTGGTAGCCTTTCACCACACTTCTCAACCTCCTCGCATCCGGAGGTCCAGAAGTGTGGTGAATGCAAACACGGGCCGCGTTTGACTGTGGTGCACATCTGGTGGCGAGCCAACAGACGTTCACCACAGTCAAACGCGGCCCATGTTTGACTGTGGTTCAGCCGGGGTGAATGTCAGATGCGTAACGTCTGAAAACACCCCTTGTTACTTGAATATATGGATGGATGCAAACAAAAGGCAGAACTTTACTAGATACTAGATACGGTCACTCTGTTGATGAGCTGGTCCAGCATTGGAACAGCTTGCTGGAGGAGGCCATTGACAGGGTGGCTCTGAGACGCCCTCTGCCTCGGTATCATCACCGCAGGGCCCCTTGGTTTACTGAGTGGCTGCGGTGTATGAAACGAGTAGGCAGGAGGCTGGAGTGATGCTGGCGTCAGATTCGATCTGACTCCGACCATCTTCTCCATAGGGCCCATTTGCGGTCCTATGTTGAAGCTGTGAGGACAGCAAAGAAGGAGTTCCTTGCTGTCCTCATAGCGTCTGCGAAGTCAGTCCCGGCGGAGCTGTTTTGGGTGGTGCGGGGGCTGGTTAGTTCAGCCTCCCTCCGCCTGAATGGGGACTTCTCCCTGGCCCGCTGTGAGGAGTTTGTCAACTACTTCGCAGACAAGATTGTTTGGATTCGGAGCTACTTTGATGCTGGATTAGGGGCAGTAGGGGGAGAGCGCGAGGTGATGGAGGCCCCATCCGGCCCAGCTTTGCGGGGGGAGTTTCAGGAAGTGACGCCGGCCGAGGTGGCGGATGTCTTGGGGTCTGTGAGGGCCACCTGTTGTGAACTCAATCCATGCCTGTCCTGGTTGGTGAAAGCCTCCAGGGAGACGTTGGGGACGGTGCTGGCTAGGGTAGTGAATGTGTCCTTGCAGCAGGGGAGGTTGTCGCCCAGCCTCAAGGAGGCTGTGGTGCGCCCCCTGCTGAAGAAACCATCTTTGGACGTGGATGCACTTGTGGTTACGGACCTGTCTCTAACCTTCCCTTTTTAGGGAAGGTTATTGAGCGGGCTGTGGCACTCCAGCTCCAGGTGCATCTGGATAGCATCGGCTTCCTAGACCCTTTTCAATCTGGGTTCTGCCCCGGCTATGACACTGAGATGGCGTTGGTGGCCTTGGTCGATGACTTCTGCTGCTTCTGCTCATCCTGCTAGATCTCTCGGCCGCTTTTGACACAGTGGACCATGGGCTGCTGTTGAGGTGACTGCGTGACCTGGAGGGCCTGGATGGGACCGTTCTTGAGTGGTTCCGTTCATTCCTCTCAGGGGGAAGCCAGCGGGTGGTGCTGGGGGATGAGACATCGTGCCTCTGCGCCTTATCATGTGGCATTTCACAGGATTCTATTCTGTCTCCATTATTATTTAATGTTTATGCAGCCCTTGGGGGAGGTCATGAGAGGGTTCGGGGCGCGGTGTCACCAATATGCTGATGATACTCAGCTGTACCTCTCTTTTTCAACTGACCCAGACCCCGTTGTCTCGTTGCTATCCCAGTGTTTGGAGTCCATGGCGGAATGGATGTGGCAGAGCAGACTGAGGCTCAACCCCAATAAGACGGAGGTGATGTTGGTGGGGAGAGCGAAGGAGGTAGTGGCCCCCCTGATTGGGGGGGTTCGCTCTCCTATAGATCAACAGGTCCGGAGTCTGGGGGTGATATTGGATGAAGGCTTCCACCTGCAGCAACAGGTGGAGGCAGTCGCTAAGGCTGCCTTCCGCCAGTTGCATCTGGTGCGAAGGCTGCGTCCGTTTGTCTCCGGCCCGGACCTGGCCTCCCTCATCCATGCCTTCATCACCTCGAGGCTGGACTACTGCAACATGCTCTACGTGCTCCTGGTTTGGAGGCTGCAGCTAGTGCAGAATGCGGCAGCCCATCTCCTTATGGGGACGGGTCATCAGGAGCACATTACACCTATGCTCCGGAATCTGCACTGGTTGCCGATAGCATGCCCAGATAGGTTCAAGGTTTTGACATTGATCTATAAGGCCCTTTATGGTCTGGACCCCTCATACCTCAGGGACCGCCTCGCTCTCCACGCCCCAGAGCGGCTCCTTCGGTCAGCCGGGGGTGCCTTCTTGGAGGTTCCCCGCGTAAAGCGGGGGGCAACAATGGAGAGGGCATTCTCGGTGGCTGGGCCGCGCCTTTGGAACTCCCTTCTGGAGGAAGCTCACCTGGCTCCAAGTCTGTTGATATTCTGGCGGTATTGTAAAACCTGGCTGTTTGCCCAGGCCTTTGGGGTGGGGGGGGAGTGGTTTAGGGTTTTTATCTCCCCTACCTTGTTATTGTCTATTGTTTTAATGTATCCCAGGGCCCTGTATTTTTGATGTATTTTAAATTGTTTTATATTTGTTTTTATGCATATTTTATTATTGGAAGCTGCCCCGAGCTGTTCACAGGAGAGGCGGGGTATAAATTTGAAAAATAAATAAATAAAAAATAAATATAATACAGGTGTAATGTCTTTCCCTCTGCACTTTTAGAGGGAAAATATTCTAGGGTCCCAAGGGACCAAAGGTTCTGTTTGGTATGCGACTTCAGAGAGGTTGATTCTGTTGATCATGCTTTTTTCTGCTGTCCTGCATTTGCTGAGATAAGGAAAAAATATTTGAAGATTGATTTTGATTTAGATCTCGATTCTGATTCTGATCTTGTCTTTAATTTTGATATTGATAACATTCCCGCTTTGCGGATTTTTACTTTGTTGCGATGTTTTCTTGGTCCAGCTGATTCATGGGCGATGAGAGCTGCGGCAAATTTTTGCATGGTGGTTTCGCGGCTAAGACAATCCCTCCTTTCAAGTTTGGGTACCCTCCCTAGTGCATAATTCCATCAGTAGCACTTTGTATTGATATGGTGGTCAATTTATTGTTTTGTATGTTATGAATTTGGCACCGTGAGGTTGCATTTAGAGTATGTTGGTCTTTTAGGATGCGGTGGTGATGGTGTTGGTCCTTTTTGTATTGTGTTGTACCTGTTTGTGATGGCTATGGCCAACAATAAAACTATGATGACTTATACCACCTCCCCCCCCAAGTTTTCCTCTGCACTGATGATTTTTTTTAAAAAATAGAAGGGAATCTTGTAATAAATTTCTGCCAAACTACTGCCCACCCCAATTTGTAAAACTGCCTTTGCCAATACAAAAGAGATCCTTTGGATTACCATTCATATTCAGCTGTCTGAAGGAGAACCAATCAATATCTAATAATTTGCCTTCAATGTGTCATGCTTAAAGTTACACAAATATGAACAGCTGGTCTTAAACAGGTGTTTTTCTGAATTAGAGACTAATTGCCTACCTTCTATGGTATTAGTAAAAATTAAGCACTCAGCAAACTGAATTTGAGTGACTGTAAAACATTCCCTCCATTACAATAATACATTATTTTCTCCATTACTTGTGTATGTCATAAGAATTCTGGGTTCTGTACCTTGGATCGGCTATGAATGCTTTCTTCTGATTTTTTTTCACCTTGAATTTCTTATTATTACAGGAATGTTGTTTTTGAAAATATGGAAACCAGTAGCCATTATTAATCAGTGGACACTCACTCTCTGGTATCAGAATTAGTAGTTTTGCTTTTATCTTAGTTGGTATGCATTATAAATAATTGCATGAAAACACGGCATTTTACAAGCTGATCCCACCATTGCTAAAGTCTATTATTGCCATGCCACACTTCCAATGCTATCATGAAAGGAAGTAATTTTATAGGTTAACAGAGCTGTCATCTCCTGGAAGTATTAGTCAAATAGATGCTGGCCATGACTTCTGAACTGTTGGGAATCTTTGGACCACAGGAGTAAGGCTGTTGTTGTTGTTTTCTGAGGGAGAAATGATTGCCATGGACATAGGCTAGGATATTACTAATCAAATTTATTTACAGTAATGTACACTGGCGTAAAGGTTATTAAATGACTAAATCAAAGTGTATTGTAGCTTACCAATGGAAGACAGAACATTGGCAAAAATGTTGTGCTGCTGATTCTCAGGGTGAAAAGAGACATGAGGCTAACCACCCTTTAACCACCCTTGGTGGTCATTTATGCATGTTTCAGGCCTGCATAGGACACCAATACAGCCCTGCAACATGCATAAATAACCACCAAGGGTGGTTAGCCTCATGTCTCTTTTCACCCTCAGTCTCAAACACTGTTCTAACTGGCTCTGCAACTCTGTATTTTAACCCTTCCCTAAATATGTGGCTTCCTTGATTGGTCCCAATTTGACCAGAGCTGTCATTAAAAATCATTGTTTCCTGGCCCATCCGATCCAGAACTCATTCAAATTCATCCTTCATCTGGGATAATTTGTCTGGATTTTAGCTCTTTATGCATTTTTATTGGTCTAAAGAAAATGTGGTTGTCATGTTGGTTCCAAATATTAGAGACATGGGAAACATAGCAGTTATGAACCCTGATTGGACTAAGTTGTGTTGGTGAGAAGGTAACAGGGTGGCGATGCTTCAAGGTATGTTCACAGGATTAGGGCCCTAATGACCACAGTATCAGGGTTATTAGCTCTCCAACCATTCACTTTAGTCTGAACTCAAAGCGGGGCTAAAACCAGTTCTCGATTTTTTTTCTCAATTCTTGCTGAGAATCACAGTTCTATACTCGTTTTTAGAGAGAATTGATAATCAAGAAACCCATCAGGTCTCGACATTTTCTTGGTCAAGAATTTGTATTGATTTATCCTGATTAACGTGTATCGCGTTCATCCCAGTAATGCACATATGCAAAATGACTGCCCTTTTCAAAAATGGAAGCAACACTGGCGGCGCCATCTTGGAAGAGTACTTTGAACATGCGGAGCAGCTATATGGCCATTTTGAACATGTACATTACCAAGATGGACATGGTACATAGTAAGTGGTACATGGAAAATCGGTATACAGTAAGTGGTAAATCATGGTAAATGGTAAATGGAGAAAAAATTATTGACCACGATCTTGAACCATTATGAAGATTGTCCAGAAATCTCAGTTAAAATTCTCAATTCCCACAAGATTTTCACAGGAAAAAAAAATATTGTCGTTTCAGCCCTACAGCAATACACAGTTACCGTTCTCCACCTCTTTTATATACACAGTTCTTCTACTAGGCAACAACCCCCAAAGTCTCTCCAAGCTCCTGCCAGGCAATGATCCTCTGGCTGGTACTCGCAAGCTTGGTTTTCTGGTCAGGTTTCACGTTTCTTTGGGTTGCTCTGTGAGAATTCAGCAGTCCTGCTGAGGATTCAACTCACAGGGTGATGCTTATCTGAGTAGAGTAGGCACAAACAGCTCTTTGCCTGCAGACTGCCTCCTTTTATATCCCCAAGTGGGAGGGGCTGGCTCTCCAGTTCCTCAGTCTTTAAAGGGCCAGTGTCTCCCAAAGACTCAGTCCTGCAACAGAAAGTATGCTTTCGAGCTAAACAGAACCCTTCTTCAGGTAAGACTAAAAGAATGTCAGAACTAGGGCTGTAGCGGAATGTCGCAGCGGTAGCTATTTCCACCGGAAACAGCATTTCCGCAATTAGTGGTACGGCGTAGCAGAGGCTTTCATTCCGCTAGTTTCATTCCGCTATTTCCACAGTTCCACTAATTTCATTCCGCTACTTCCACAGGCTTCGCAAAATAGCGGAGTGTGGCGCGGGCAATTCCGAAATGGCGGGACAGAATTGCGCCATGGTAACAGCTGCTGCCGCATCAGCCCTAGTCAGAACTGAACTGAGATAAATGCAAGTTCGATTGGCACATGATAGATGCCATTTAAATAGGGTGTTAGTAATGGCTAAGTCTAGAAGCTGATTGTTAAGGAGGAAGAGCGTACCTACTAACAAGGACATTCCAACCCAAGGGAAAACAAGACAATGGGTGTTTTTTCACAACATTTCTCCTGCATGTTTGTTTGCTGTTACATCCTGAACTTTCTGTGTGTCTTAATCACTCACCCAGATCTTAAACATCCGACTCTTTGAACTTCTGCGTAGAACTGCTCCCAGAACTTTTGTGTGTAAAAAGTTCTCTTGGTAAACTGCTTTGGTCCAGCCACCTGTGGTCACTTGGTTTCCATGGCAACCTGTCACATCTACAGCTGTGGCTAATTTAGGCTGCCTCAGGGCAGTGTTTGTCTGAAGAATGCATCCAGGAACTGCCGCGGGGCATTGTGTGTATGAAAAAATGCATCTGGAACTTACTTGCGGACTTGTAAACCCAGAAGATTGAAAAATCTGGAACTTTAAGAAAAATGCCTATTGTCAGGATAGCCGATGTTTCTCCTGCAAATGCATTCTACCACAGCTATAATCAGAAATCACCACAGCAAACAATTCAAAATACTAGGGATGACAATCAATATTCAGGGCACTAAATGTCCCAAAGAAAACTATAAGTACAAATAGATGTGCAGCTGGTGGGACAACTCCACATACTACCCCTGAGCAAAAAATCATTGGGGACACAACCCAGTCCATGTCAGGGCACCAGACACAGGTGTCTGTGACTGGAGAGTCATATCACCACTTGCAAAGTCTGGGTAGGGCTGGGGAGCACAACAAACATGTGGGTGGCTTGCTGGCCCTGCCCACGCCCTGCTCCCAGTGTCCCACCCCCTGCCATGATGGACAGCCATGGCTGCCAATGACGGGCAGCCTCTGACCTGGGGTGAGTGTGTGCTGGCCTGTGTTGCCCCACGTTGGCCCACCTGGGTGGTCCTTAGCCTAGGCTGCACCTTGGCAATTTTCCTGAGGTCACAGCCCAGGCTAGCCATCTAACCTCCCTGGGGCAGAAATGGGGGAACATTTGGCAGCGCCACAACAGATGTGGCTCCCAGGCCACAGCGCACCTAAACAGGCCAGCAATGCATCTGTTTTTTACCCTATGCTGGTGAAACCGTAGAAAGAAAATTGGGGAACGCTTCTTCTAGAATAATAATTGCATTCATTTCTGATTTCTTGATACCTGTCCTGAAAGAGAACCTCTACAATAACTTCAAAAGACAGGCCTTGCAACTAAAATTCATAACTCCACTTCATACCAAAATCTATGGACTAAATAAAGAGTTGGCTGTTACAAATAAAAAGTCTGTTATTTACCCTTATACATGTTTTATTTCTCCCTCATTGCATTTTAATCTGAATTGCTAAAACATTTCTCCCCTAATAACAACCTTCCAGGCCCACCTGTCAGTAACATTCTATTTTTTTAATATGAGTGTTATCATAGCTAATTGTCATACCATATCTGGCCAATTTGACAGGACTGGCAAATTGCAGGAATTAGTCAACAAAATTTCAGAATCCCTAGCATTTACCTACTAGTAGGAGGGCTTAGAATTGGCTGAAAAGTTGGACTGATGTATTAATGTATGTATCTGTGTCAAAATGGGAGGTGGTGTGAAGTGGAATCCCACAGTGATCTGTCCAGGAACCAGTGCTCTACAGCATTTTCATTAATGATATGGAATAGGAAATGGAGTGTAAGCTCATCATATTTGCAGATGACAGAAAGTTTCGAAGGCTTGCAAACACTTTGGAGGACAGGATTAGGATACAAATGATCCAGGCAAACTAGATATTTGGGTTAGAAGAAATATGTATATATTTAATAAAGACAAATGCAATGTTTTAAACATAAGAACAAAACAAAAACACACAACACACCCAAAAAAATCCAAAACAAATGTACAACTATAAGAGGGGGCAGCTATTTCGGCAGTAGCACTGCAGGTATGGGGTTTATAGTGGAACCGAAACTGAACATGTGAAAACAGTGTGACACTTTTTTGAAAAAGGTAAATGTTGTTTTGGGGTGCATTAGCAGAAGCAGAATATCCAAGACAAGAGGTGTAATAGCATTATTTAACTTGTTACTACAGAGACCTTAACTTGGGTATTGTGTTTAGGGCTAAGACAAGAGCAAGTATTCCCAATCTGCAGGGAAATATTGACCTTCTGAAAATGTTTGTCGGTACTTAGCCAGTCTTTGGTGATTCCTTTCTTCTGCCATTGTCAATGTCAGTGCCTATGATTTTTAATTATTTCCCATCAATTTTGTCACTTTCAAGAATTTTTGACATTTTTTCTCACTTTCTGGCATTTTCCCATAATTTTTCATCACTTTTCCTCACTTTTCAGTAATTTTACAATAGCTTTACAGCACTTTTACAGCAATTTCCATAATTTCCCCGACACTTAGATGGCATTTTTTGCATCACCACAGCCCCCAGGGGTGGTGTGGGATTGGTCCCGTAGCAGCTCTTTTCAACTC
Organism: Sphenodon punctatus; assembly: GCA_003113815.1. NCBI lineage: Eukaryota > Metazoa > Chordata > Lepidosauria > Sphenodontia > Sphenodontidae > Sphenodon > Sphenodon punctatus. The sequence goes on along the minus strand of QEPC01013456.1, from coordinate 831,280 downwards.
AAAAACTAACAACAAATGGCAAAAACAGTGGAAAAGCCAGTAAGTTTCCCTGTCGTGTGAATGAAGGTGAATGACCTGTTTCTGATGGAAACAGCATTCACCATTATTTGTTGTTCCACGCCTACTTGTTTTTGGTTTGGGCATTTCATTCAATTAGAATGTCAATGAACAAGAGTGTGTGCAGGAGAGCAATGAAGATGACAAATGATCTGGAATAGAAGTCATACAAGTAAAGTCCGAAGGAAGTGGGAATGTTTAGCATAGAGAAAAGTAGAGTGAAGGTTGAAGCAGATTTTGAATAGGTTGCCACAAATAAAGACCTAGAATAATTATTATCAATTGTCACAGATGTTAGGGCAAGGTTCAATAGTCTTAAAATTTTAAATGATAGCAAGCTGACCTTCGGCTAAACAATGCCTTCAGCATAAACCATCCTGCCCTAGAGCAGGATTAGACTAGATGATTCATATGTTCTCTTCTAATGCCATGATTTCCTGCATTTATCTCAGTTTCAATTTTCTCTTTCTTTTGACAATTTTGCCTGAGGAAGGGCTCTGTGTAGGAAGAACTTAAAAGCTTGTCTACTCTCACTAAATGAGTTTGGGCCAATAAAAGGTTTCATTTGTCGAGTGTCTTTTTTATACAAGTGAAAGTCCAATATTTCCTCATTAGAGGAGATCAAATTCAAGCACATTAAATAGTCACCTGTGACTTTGGTACAAGGCAGCCATTTGCAATCCCACAGGATCTCTATTCTAAGATATTGTATTTTTAAGAAACAGTACCTCTTAAGACTTAATACTATAAACAGTATTTCTAGGGCTGGCAATGCCTGTGCAGCACATATACATTTTGATTACCACTGTTGTTTACCTGACTGGATTTGTGGTAGCAATTAACCCTTTCATTGAGGAGGCATTTTTTGGTCACGCGAAATACAGCCAGCAAAAAAAATGTTTTATTACTCAACCAGTTATTATCTGGCCAAGAGAGGGCTTCTGTTGAACAATGGGTTAATTGCTGGCAAGACTATAGTGCAGTACAATACTCTTATATGCAGCTATCAAATTGACATATTGAATTGGCATATCACAAGGAGCTTTGCAGCTCACGAACAAGGTAAAAGCCTTTTTTCAAGACTGCATTGCAGCTGCAATAGCAAGGTTATAAGGGACTTTATCTTTGCTGGAATTTGTGCTTACTCTGCACATTTTCATGGAGAACAATGAATGAGGTGATTGAAAGAAGTGAACAGCTAATAGAAAAAAGGAAATCCAGCCCACACACTGGAGTATACAGAAGGATTTAAGACACTAAATCTATTGTACAAAGACAGTTAGATAGAGTAATTGGATGTGTGAGAGAATATACATAAGGACAGAAGTGAGGAGTAAAGGCAGGAAAAGAGACACTCCCCAAAATCTAATAATACAGTTCACAAAGAAAATAAAGTGAGGCGGAGTCACGGGATGAAACCAAATGCAACATGAGACCAACCATGGCCCGCCTAGGCTGGGAACTCACAATTTCATGAGTTTCCAGTTCACCAGATGTGGGCCTGCTGTTGCCCTGGCCCAGGCAGGCAGCTGGCCTGGATGTAGTCCCCTGGAAGATTCTGGGCCTGCAGTCCAGGCCAAGGGCCCCGCAGGTGGGTGAATATGGTCCATAAAAGGTCTGCACATCTGTTCTTGCTGCTGTTCCCCATGGGGATCAGGAGCTGCTATGGCTGGGAGCCAAGTCTGCGCGTGATTGGCTGACATGGCAGGGCTGGGGGCTCCCCGGAGGCAGGGCTGCCTGGTCGCAAATTTGTTCTCTTCCCGCACTGGAGGTGGCGTGGGGGACAGCTCACTGGCCTGGTTCTCTCAGTACCCTGACCTGGTCTGGTCAGGGTGGCCTCCCCCTTTTTGGTCTGTGTAGTCGGCATGCTGGCTGTGTGTCAGTTTTCACCCACACATTAATTTGGAACAAGGTAGGGAGAGTCAGAATAAAAATTCTATTCATACAAAGGAGCTATTGGTTACGTTGTGTGCTTGGCCAGTGAGAGGGGAGATAAAGAAGGACTGGGTGCAGGATAAATCCATATCAGAAAAGGAGGAGTATGAAAGGGATGTTCCACCCCATTCCAGGGTGACCACTCTTGGTTTTTGATTACCATGATGTGTCTGTGCTCAGAAAAGCAGTGATCACGTCAAAAAGAGGTGAACAACCCCTTCATTGTGCTCCATGCTGAGATCTGTGATATCATGATGCTTGGAAAGGGTCGTGACCATGGAGGAAAGAGGCTCTTTTGTATTCTCCCCCCACCTTTCTGACAGAAGGGAGTGAGGTGAAGAGGTTCTTCTGACTCTGCACTTCCTAAAGTAATTTCTACCTGTGTCCCTGCTTGGATGGCTGATTTACCAAAAATGGCAGAATTTCTTTTGAATCCAAGCCATGTTTCTATAAGTGCTCACAGCATTGTTGGTTTCTTACTCCCATTGCTCGCACATAGAGGCATTTAGACTATACGTTTGGCTCTTATTGCTCTTAGTTTAAGGTCAAGGAGGTTGCTTTGGTGGGCTCAACAATTCTTTTCCTTGCTGTTTTATTTGACTAGCTGGCTGGCTGCTTCCATTTCCTCTCCAAAGCAGACAGATGAACCAAATTACTTTAGTTGCAAAAATCCTTTTATTATGCTCATTTAATGTTACATTTATTGAATTTTATACAGTTGTATGAATGCATACAAACAAATAGAACATAATGTTAATAAAGTGAACCAGCTATGTTTTATGTACTTTTCCCCTTGGGTCTGTTAACATTGACAATACCATACATACTTTGAACAAACAACAAAGGGAAACTACAAGTGCTTTTTGCAACTTCTAACCCTCCACTTTCCTTACAGCAAAACAAACAAAGGTTGTGGTGACTGGGGAAGCACTACATCATTGCATATGCAGTGTAACAGCACAAACATACTGTGCGTAGGCAGTACATGCTCATTGTAACTCAATCCGTGAGATCTGAGCATTTTGTTCAATGTAGTGAAGGGTTCATAATAACAAAAGAATAATCAAAATGACAGTCAGGTGGCCACAATCCCAAACCCCTCCATGTCAGTTCCATGTGACACAGTGTATACCCAGTGCACATGTATGTGGGTTGTGTGCATGTGCATGGGGTATGGGATTGGCCCACCAGCATGTGGAATGCTGCATTGGGAGATGCCAGGATCATTATAGCCAAAGGGCTAAAATAAGTAGGATTACTATAATTTATTTTATTTATTTATTTTAAAAATGTATACCCCACCCCTCTTTCCACAGGCAAGCTGGGGCGGCTAACAAGATCAAAGATAAACAGAATAAAATATCATAAAACATAGTAAAACATCAATAAAAAAGAGAGACTAAAAACCAAACCCCTCCCTCACCAACCCCCACCCCCTACCCACCCCTCACCCCTCTTCCTCACCAAATGCCTGATGGAACATCCAGGTCTTACAACTCCTTCGGAAAGCTGGCAGGTCCGGGGCAGACGGGCCCCCACCGGGAGAGAGTTCCAAAGGTGCGGTGTGGCCACCGAGAATGCCCTATTCTGCGTGGTCCCGTGGAAAACCCAGAGCACCTCCAGTGTGGCATCTCCGGACAACTGCAGGGGCCGGTCTAGCACCTGGGGAGTGAGGCGATCTCGCAAGTAGACAGGGCCCAGACCGTGTAAGACTTTATAGGTCAAAACCAACACTTTGAATCGGACTCGGAAGAATATTGGCAGCCAGTGCAGAGACCGGAGCACTGGTGTAATGTGCTCCTGGCGGCACAGTCCCACTAAGAGCTGGACCGCCGCATTCTGCACCAGTTGCAGCTTCCAAGTCATCACCATAGGTAGTCCCACATAGTCTAGTCGAGAGGGGATAAAAGCATGGATGATCGTGGCCAGGTCAGGAACCGAAACCAATGACTGAAGCCACCACACCAGATGTAACTGGTGGAAGGCACTCCTCACCACAGCCTCCACCTGAAGATGCAGGCAGAGCTGCTCATCGTGGAGCACCCCCAGGTTCCGTACCTGGGAAGTCAGTGAAGGACAGATCCAGTCAATCATGGGAGCTGTCACTTCCACCGACTTAACCACTACCGTCACCTCCATCTTGTCAAGATTCAATTGCAGTTGGTTACCCCTCATCCAATCCCCCACAGATGCCAAACACCGGGTAAGCACTGAGACAGCCAGGCCTGGATCTGTTGAAAATGAGAGATACAGTTGGGTGTCATCCACATACTGATTACATATCACCCCGAACCCTCTAATCACCTCGCCGAGCGGCTGCACATATACATTGAACAGAAGAGGGGACAAAACAGAACCCTGCGGAACCCCACACAAGAGTTCTCGGTAAGATGAAAAACAATCACCGAACACCACCTGCTGAGTTCTTCTGGTCAGGAATGAGCGGAACCATTAGAGAACAGTCCCGCCCACCCCCACACTGTCCCACAGGCGTGTCACCAACATCTCATGGTCAATGGTATCAAATGCTGCTGAAAAATCTAACAGAATCAATAGGGTCGGTCAACCCCGATCCTTCTCACAGTGGAGATTATCTACCAAAGCCACAGGTGCGTTCTCAGTGCCATAACCTGGACGGAAGCCAGACTGAAAGAAATCAAGATAACCGACACGGTTAAGATCCTCCTGGAGCTGTCGGGCCACTACCCGTTCAATAACTGTCTCTAAAAAGGGAAGCTTAGAGACAGACCGATAGCTGGCCAGGGAGTCAACGTCCAGCAATAGTTTCTTGAGCAGCGGCCGCACCACCGTCTCCTTGAGGCAGCTCGGCACTCTGCCCTCCCGAAAGGAGGCATTGACCACCCCAGCCACAAATGGCCCTATTGTCTCCTGGCAGCTCTTAACTAGCCAGGACGGTCATAGATCTAATTCACAAGAGGGGGCCTGAACCGTCCCCAGAACCTCCACCATGTCAGCGGGTGTCACGAACTGAAACTGATCCCACAAAATTGGACATGACGGGGCTTCTACAACCTCTACCTCCTCTACTGTATTAAGTGTGGCATCAAAGTTGTGGTGAATACGAGTGATTTTATCCACAAAATAATCTGCAAACATGTCACAGTGGGCAGATGATGACTCAACTCCAAGGTCAAGGGAGACCAGACTGACCAGCCCCTGCACAACCCGGAAGAACTCCGCTGGATGGGATTTTGTGGATGCTATGAGGGTAGCAAAGAACTCCCTCTTTGCTACCTGCATAGCCATTGTATAGGCTCATAAACGAGTTCTGTCATCTTCAGTACGAGAATGACGCCACCATTGCTCCAACTGTTGCCCAGCTTGTCTCAGCTTCCGAAGCTCCTCAGAAAACCACGGAGGTCTGCGGAGTCTCCGCCTAGGTAATGGATGCCTGGGAGCCGCCCAATTGATAGCCTCCATCAGCAAGGTGTTCCGTAGCTAAACGAGGTCATCGATGAGATGGTCGTCAAGGTCAGAGGATCTAGAAACCGCAGTGGGCCCAACAGCCTCTGGGGGTGGACCATCCGAATAGGTTTCACACCCTTCTGGTGGCAGACATGTGGTAGAAGGGAGGTTTGCAGGAAGTAATGATCCGTCCATGACAAGGGCACAGCTGATATCTCCCCCATTAATGGAGCAACCGCCTGAAGGCCAGTGCAAAACATAAGGTCCAAGGTATGTCCTCCAAGATGTGTCGGGCCGTTGACCCTCTGGGACAGGCCCATGGTTGCCATGAACTCATGCTCCACTCCCTCGAGAACCACATAGGCGTGCATGTTGAGGTCCCCCAAGACTATCATCTTTGGGGACCACAACACCACCTCTGACACAGCCTCCGCCAGAGCATGCAGTGAGGCCTCCATACTGGTAGGAGCACAGTATACCAGCAGCACTCCCAAACTGTCCCCCGCCAAATCGAACATAAGATGGAGACCTTCAATGCCCACTATGGATTGCACTGGATACCTCCTCACAGACCAATCCTCCTTAAAGATAATAGCTACACCGCCCCCCCCCACCCCCGTTCCTCTAACCATGGCTGGTGCTGCACGGAATACCCGGCTAGAACAAGATCAGTCAAAATAGGCCCCAATTCATTGTCCAGCCAGGTTTCCATGATACATGTGAGATTGGCAGCACAGACCAGGATTACCTCCTGGACTGTCATTGCTTTGTTCGCCACTGACCTCACATTTAACAGCACCACCACTGAGTTGAGGACCCCCTGACCTGAGTCCTACCTGTTCTACTGCTAGGGGAAAGGTGAGTGGGACATGCAGTAGGCATCTAGCCTGCTTCACCTATCTCATTTCCCTCCCCCTGAGACCATATCTCTCCCGACCTGTCATGACCCCAATAACTGCACCCACCCCCACCCCCGGATGACCTCCCGGATCTCCCTCCCCAGCTGTCCCATCCAGGTGGTGAAGGAGATCCCCCTTCCCCCCCATTTCCTATCTCCTCTCCCAAAGTATCCCTCCCCCCCATCCCTTCTCCCTGGGCCTCCCTCTCTCACAGGGAGTCCCCCCTCAACGTTATTTGGGATGAACACCCACATCTCACTGGGAGACCAAACCCACCCACCCCAACCCTGCCTCCCATACCCCCTACCCTCCTCTGCCACCGGAGGGTAGTCAACCTCCCCTCATGGACTCCCCCCCTCACATCGAGGGGGGTACCCCCTCCCTAACCCAGTCCCTTCACCCCCCTTCCTCATAGAGGAAACATCCCATCCCCCCTAATCCCCATAAAACCAAAACAAAGATAAAAGCCTCCCCCTCCCGCCCCCTCGGTCCCACTAAGGGCCACTTTGGCGTCACACTTGGATGCGCCATCTGTAGTGCGTGCCTACAGCACCCGCTGGGAAGAAGGCTGCTTTGGTCGAGGCCGGACCTGGAAGTTATAGCCATGCGCCCTGGCCCCCCCCTCCTGAAAATGTGAGGTGGAGGGTTCACTGTATTAATGCAATAGAGATGCCAATTTCAGTGCATTGGATATCTTTATATTGGCATATATTGGACTTCACCTCTATATTTCTTCTGGGACAGTTGTATGCAGAAAACAATCTAAGGCCCTTTTACACAGGCAGCACCCACGCATGAACACCCAGACATCTGGGTGTTCATGTGTGGGTACTGCCCGTGTAAATCCCACGAGTATGGGTGTGCACGCTCCCGCATTCCCATGCATCCGCATGCATGGAGGCACTGGCAAAAACAGAGGTGCCTCCATGCATGGGGATGCGTGGCGATATGTGGGGGTGGGTGTGCACCGTATTCACTGGCACCCATGTGCCATCCACCCTGCGGCATGAACCCCCACCCCGCCGCAGACCGTGTAAAAATGGCCATGGTTCACTTCATTAAATCAATGCCATAGGAAGTTCTCATAAAAAAGCATGGGGGCATCTTTTTTTTTCTTCTTGCATTTATTTTTTAATGGATAAATTGAACATTTCTTACCAGTTCTCCTTTTTACGTGCAGGGGTTACATTTAAGGGTGAAAAAGAAACACAAACAAAATAACAAAACATTTGTGATCTCAAAAGCTTGTAGTGAACATTAGATATTTAAAATATATATTGTAGGAAGGTATTGAACTGATAATACCTTGTGTGTGGTGTCCCGCAGGGTTCAGTGCTGTCCCTTCTCCTGTTCAAAGTATACATGCAGCCTCTTGGCGAGGTGATCAGGAGGTTCGGCGTACGGTGCCATCAATATGCTGATGACACCCAGCTGTACCTCTCTCTTTTTCAACAGACCCAGACCCCACAGTCTTGGTGCTTACTCTGTGTTTGACGACAGTGGGGGATTGTATGAGGGCTAATTGACTGAAGCTGAATCCTGACAAGATGGAGGTGATGCTGGTGGATAAGGTGATGGAGTTGATGGCCCCCATCATTGATGGGGTCTGTCCTCCATTGGTTCCCCAGGTGCGGAGTCTGGGGGTACTCCTTGATGCACAGCTCCACCTGGATGCTCAGGTTGAGGCTGTGGCGAGGAGTCCCTTTCACCAATTACATCTGGTATGTCTTCTTCGGCCGTATGTTTCAGACTCTGACCTGGCCACTGTCCTCCATGCTTTCATCACCTCTAGACTGGACTATGATAACACGCTGTATGTGGGGCTACCAATGGTGACAGCTCAAACTGCAGCGGGTGAAGAATGCGGCGGCCTGTCTTTTGGTAGGATTGGACCGCTGGGAGCACATTACAGAGCACAATGGGAGCTCCATTCTCTGCACTGGCTGCCAATAGTCTTCTGAGCCCAATTCAAAGTGTTAATCTATAAAGCCCTATACGGTCTGGCCCCTGCCTATCAGCAAGATCTCCTCACCCCCCGGACGCTGGATTGACCCCTGTGGTCATCCAGGGGTGCCCTTCTCGTGGTCCCCTGAGTTTTCTAGGGGGCCATGCAGGGGAGGGCATTCTCGGTAGCTGCACCACAGCTTTTGAACTCCCTTCCGGTGGGGGCTTGGCTGGCAATCTCCCCTCTTTTCACAAGACTTGTAAGACTTGGCTTTTCCGTCAGGCATGTGGCCGGGGAGATGGGTGATGGGGTGGGGGAAAGGGGGGTAGGGGGGAATGATATGTTTTTATGGTTTTATATTTTATTGTTGAGGAAGGTTGTTAGCTGCCCCGAGCTGCCTGTGGTAGGAGGGGGCGGGATATTATATTTTTAAATAAATAAATAATACAAAAGTAAACAAACAATTGTTCCCTGTCAAAATCTCTGATCGAACTATCTGGGAAAACTCAACTGCCTACTGACATCAGTAGGTTTGTTACTGTGCAGTATGAGGAATATATAGCTTTGGCATTTTTATAGTGGTCATGGATCATAATTAAAAATAGAATTCAACTCTCAAATGGGTTTCATCAGTCTGTAGACATATTTGCACTTGCAGTTACCAACTGAATGTACAACCATAATAAAAGTGGATAATTAGACATATAACTGATCACTTGTGCATTTAATTTTTGTGGGTGAAAACAGACATGACGCTAACCACCCTTTAACCACCCTTGGTGGTTATCTATGCATGTTGCAGGGCTGTATTGGTGTCCTATGCAGCCCTGAAACATGTATAAATGACCACCAAGGGTAGTTAAAGGGTGGTTAGCATCATGTCTGTTTTCACCCTGTGACTGAATTTTCTGTGTTTGGGTAAACAAGTGCACATTTTTTTCATAGACAAAGTCATCAAGTGTGTTACAATGATTTGGAAGAAAATATGTGTTTTGTCTGTATCCTTCCCATGTTTACTACAAAATCTGACAAACAAATGTGATTATTTAAGAAACATGGTAGACTAGACACCTAGAAAAGTATATATAAACATAATACATCACTAACCTTTACTATTTCACCCAGTTTCTCTCCTTCCCCATTCTTAAAATGCTTCCTTGTTTAGTGTTTTTGACTTTCAAGTCTACCAGCCAACGTTGTCCTGCATTCCAGGTGCCGAAGTTCTGCACATAATCTGGAAATATGTGAGCACATTCAGTAATTAAAACAGATGGCAAATAAAAAGAATAAATATACAAAAGAAGCATTTTAATTGGCCCATAGATTTTTAGTTAATCTCCCAAAAGCACAGAGGACTAGGAAGCATTTTGGTTTGGCAGAGTTACTTAACAGATTTGAAGTATGCAGTGTAAATTAATGTGGATTAAAAGCTGACATATCTGTTTTCTTTGCTAGGCTCTGTAGCCACATCATGTCGAGATCCTGGTGTTCCTATGAATGGAACGCGAAATGGGGATGGAAGAGAACCTGGAGACACAGTCATTTTTCAGTGCGACCCTGGCTATGAACTACAAGGAGATGAAAGAATAGCGTGCATTCAGGTAGAAAATCGGTACTTCTGGCAGCCCAGCCCACCAGTCTGTATAGGTATGCAGAAACCAAAAAGAAACAAATTTGCTTTTCTAACTGTAGAACCATATCAGAGTTCTCTAAACCACAGTGTAAAACTAACTTCATAGATCAATATTTTGTTGCGATGTGCATACCCAGATTTCAAACCAAAACCAAAGGAATAGATTGCTCAAGCAAGTTGTATTTCCTTGCTGTCCAAGCCCCGTTTCATCCAGTTACAGCAACTGCTCATAATAACAAAGTGTACAATGTGTCAGTAATAAATGGTTCCCCAATTGTTAATAATTGCTTTAGAGACCAACATTTCAGTGGGTTGCTTATAACCAGAGCATGTAGCTTTCTATACTGCCTTTTGCTGATCTGTTTATTTATAACTCTATGCCATACATGTTACTGCTGTGTCATGGGGTTGTAAATCAATTATTAACCCAATCTAAAGCATTTATGGCCTTTTTTACACAGCCCCTCTGGCTGCATGGTGGGTGGGCATGGTATGCATACGGGCGCACTCCCACCCCCCGCGCATTGCCATCAATTCCCATGCATGGAGAAACCTCCGTTTTCCCTGGTTGCTCTGTGAGTGGGATGTGTGTGGGGTTAGTGGGGATCCGTGTTAGGTGGGAGCACGGATACACCCCCACTCACCACATACACCCACACCACGTGCTTCCCACATGGCTCCCCCACTCATGAACACACAGATTTCTGGGTGTTCATGAGTGGGGGAGCCCCATTTAAAAAGGGCCTATGAATGGGATAAGAGTGGAGAGCTAAAGAGTAGGAGGAGAGGTTTGTAAATAGATGCCTAGAAACCGATTAAGTGAAATCACAGCACAAATAATGTGGAGAGAAGCTTTCCGGCTTCATGAATTTCACGGCAAACCTGCAAAAGAAAAACACCTGTGTAATGCATGGAGCCCTGATTGGAGTCTAACAGTTTGATTAGGATGATGCATTTTAAAATTAAAATATCTGTGTTACAGTCTGTTAAAGGGCCAGCATGGCTTTGCAAATAGCACATTGATTTAAGAATCCTAAGACGAAGCCTATAACCCAGCTTGAGCCAGATAGGAGTTCTGGTCCTATTGGGCACAGCCCAGTTTGGGCACACCCTCTGCCCAAACCCCTGCGGGCTGGCTTCCCTGGCAGTGAGAGACCCTGCCCCTACAAAGTGCAGGGATGTCAAGACACAGCATAGGAGGGTGGCCATGTTGAAAAGGGACAGGGGAACACCTTAGCCCTGTTCCTGTTCTAATATAGCCCTTCTGCTTATGGAGCGTCATGATGTCACAGTACTCTGTGAGGACAGGACCACTGGGATATAGTGGGCTTTTGCTTCAAAGAGCCCGGCTGCCTCAATCCCAACTTGCAGCTGGTGCCAGGTCAGGTTTTAAGTCCACCCAAGTCTCTAACCGAAATTCATATCTTGGTCTCACTGGGTGCCTTTGGGCAGGCCATTGTTTCTCAGCCTCTATCCCCCATCTGTAAAATGGTATTGCTGATGCTGGCAACTCTGTACCTGTACAATTTGAACCCCATGGGTGAGTCAGTGTGATGCAACGGATATGGAGCTGGTCCTGTGAAGCAAGGGTTCAAATTCTACCCTAGCCATGAACTCACTGGGTGTCCTTGAGCATGACACAACCTCTCAGCCTAGAGAGCCAGTGTGGTGTAGTGGATATGGTACTGGACTTGGTCCTGGGAAGTCAAATCCTGTCCTAGCCATGAATTCACTGGGTGGCCTTGAGTAAGTCATAACCTCTCAGCCTCAGTTCCACATCTGTAAAATGGGAATATGTGTGTGTCTATCTCTTCCTGTGTTCCCTTCACCCTTGTCCATCTTAGATCATAAGCCCACTGGGCAGGGGCCTGTCTCCAAAATCTGTGACTGTAAAATGCTGTGTATGCTTAGTAGCGCTATAGAAATGATGATATTAGTAGTGCTCTGATGCCACCGAGCCCCGAATCTGAAGGGAAAAAAATGATAGAAAGATCCTTTAAACATTCTGTTTGTGACTTTTATGTTTAATTATGTCACTGATCTGTAGTGTACACAAGAATAGTCAGTGAGGTGTAAACTATTTTTTATAAATAATAAATGAATTTAAAATCAAATCTCTAGTCCTTTAGATGTATAGTTATAAAATTTCTTGTGATGCTGGAATTAAGCAGCCTATGTTTTAAAAGTGAAAATTATCAAAGCACAAAATAACATTGCAGAATCAAATCTCCATGAAAATGGAAACATTTGTCGTATACTAGAAATTCTATTTGTGTGAAAAAATCACTGTGACAATGTTCTTTGTAAATATTTAATATGATTAAGATTTCAAATTGTTTCATGATGGCTAAACTTCAAACAGCTTTGTTCTCTATGACTATCTGACAGAAATGATTATCCCAGATTTTACAGCAAAACCAAACAAAACCCATTAATGAATGTGTGCATTTCAGTTTTGGCTTTCCATGTATAATACTTAACAAAAATCAAACAAAAGGAAATCCGGAAGGTGCCCAAGTAAGTATAGCAGGTACTGCTGCTAAGATTTAAATGAATTTGACAGATCTTTGCACTCCCTTTCCTGGAGACAATAGACTATTGAAGGAACTGTGTTATGCAGTATTTGCCACAGCAAAATCTATCCTGTTCTGCTTCTACAAAATAGTATTAACCAATTTCAGAGGTTGTCAGATTGATAAGGATATAAGAAGTGCCATACTGAGGCAGACCAATGGCCCAACAAGACCAGCATCCTGTTTCCAAAAGTGGCCACTTCTAGGGATGGGCGAACAGAACCAAGTTCGGAAATTTGGTTCGGGTCAAAAATCAAGTTCGGTTCGGAAGTTCAGTTCGGTCGACCAAACTATTTGAATCCGTTCCGAACTTCCGAACAGAGTTCGGAAATTCAAACCCCATTGAACTAAATGCAATATTATCTTATTGGGATGGGCAAACAGAACCGAGTTCGGAAATTTGGTTTGGTTCGAAAATCGAGTTCGGTTCGGAAGTTCAATTGGGTCGACTGAACTGGTCAAGTTCGGTCCGAACTCCGAACTTCCAAACCACATTCGCCCATCCCTAGCCACTTCTGATTACTTTGCAGAAGTACCTAAATGTCATAATGGACTACTTCATTACCTGACTCCTGACAGTCAGAGGCTGTGTCCCCCAACCTACTTGGCTAATAGCCATTAATTTACCAATCCTCCAAGAACTTATCCAAACCTTTTTAAACCCAGCTATGCTACTGGCCTTGACCACATCCTCTGGCAACAAATTCCATAAGTTAATCACATGTTGAGTGAAAAAGTACTTTATTGTTTGTGTTGTTTTTATTCAGTTGTTCTTTTGTCTGCTGCCAGTCAATTTCATGAAGTGTCCTCTAGTTCCATTATCTAATTAACTAAATAGTAACAAATAACTGGGACCAGATCGTATTCAGCTGAGACTTCTGAAGGAACTCAAGTATGAAATTGCAGATCCACTATTTGTAATTTGTAACATGTCACTAAAATCTGCCACTGTACCTGAGAATTGGAAGGTGACCAATGTAATATCAATATTTAAAAAGGGCTCCAGATGTGATCCTGGAAACTACAGACCGGTGAGTCTGATATCTGTACTGGGGGAAATGGTGGAAATTATTATTAAGGACTGAATTACTAGGCATATTGATAAACATGACTTAACAGGGATGAGTCAACATGGATTTAGCAAAGAAAAGTTGTGCCTCACTAGCCTATTGAAAATTTTAATGGAGGGTTTAAATACGCATGTGAATAGGGATGAGCCAGTCAATATAGTGTATCTGGATTTTCAGAAAGCATTTGATAAGGTTCATGAAAGACTCTTAAGGAAATTTAAAAAGTCATGGAATAGGAGGCAGTGTCCTATTGTGGATTGGTAACAGTTAAAGGATATGAAACAAAGAGTAGGACTGAATGGTCAGTTTTCACAATGGAGAGGAGAATAGTGGAGTGCCTCAGGGATCTGTATTGGGACCGGTGTTGTGTAATGTATTCATTAATGATCTGGAAAGGGAGTAAAGAGTGAGGTGATCAAATTTGCAGATGACACAAAGTTATAACATAAGTGGACTGTGAAAAATTGCAGGAGGATTTTGTGAAACTGGGTGACTGGGCATCTAAATAGCAGATGAAATCTAATATGGACAAGTTCAGATTGATACATATAGGGGGAAATAATCAAAATTATATATACACAATGATGGATTCCAAATTAGGAGTTACTACTGAGGAAAAGGACTTTGGAGTCACTGTAGGCAATACATTGGAATCCTTAGCTCAGTGAGCGGTGGCAGTCAAAAAGGGAAACAGAATGTTAGGAATTATTTGTAAAGAAATAGATAATTAAATTGAAAACATCATAATGTCTCTGTATAAATCTATGATGCAACCACACCTTGAGTATTGTGTGCCGTTCTGGTTGCTCCATCTCCAAAAAGATATAGTAGAAATAGATAAGGTTCAGAGAAGGGCAACAAAGATAGTAAAAGATATGGAACAGCTCTCCAATGAAGAGAAGCTAGATAGGTTAGGGCTCTCCTCAGCTTAGAGAAGAGAACACTGGGAAAGGATATGATGGAAGTTTATAAAATTATGAGTGGTGTGGAATCAGCAAATAGGGAATAGTTGTTTACCATCTCAAATAGTACTAGCACTAGGGGACAGTCCATGAAACTAACAAGTAGCAAATTTAAAACAAATACAGTATTTTTTTATTCAACACACAATTACATTGTGGAATTTGTTGCCAGAAGATGTGATCAAGGCCAGTAGTATAGCCATGTTTTAAAATGTATTGGACATATTTCTGGAGGATAGGTCACTTAACAGCTATTAGCTGGTTAGGTTTTGCAGAACATAACCTCTTACTTTTGGGAGCTGGGAGTGAGCAACAGGGAACAGATCACCCCATTGTGACTGGTTGGGTACAGGTGCTCGGCTTGATGGACCATTTGTCTGACCCAGTATGGCACTACTTATGTTCTTATCATTTGAGAGGGTAAATAACAGCTCCCTATTTATTTATTCACGCCACTCATGATTTTGTACGCTTTTATCATATCCCCTCTCAGCCATCTCTTCTCCAAGCTAAAGTGCCCTAACCTATCAAGCCTCTCCTCACACAGAAGCCATTCTATACCATTCCTCATTATAGGAGACCCTTCTCACCTTTTCTACTTCTACCCTATCTTTTTGAGTTGGGGTGACTAAAGCTGCACACAGTATTCAAGGTGTATTCATAGCATAGATTTATATAGTGACATTATGATTTTTTGGTTTGTTTTATTCTCTATTCCTTTCCAAATATTCCTAACATTCTTTTTGCCTTTTTGATCACTGCTGCACACTGAGCTGAGATTTTCAATGAATTTCCCACAATCATTCCAGATTCTTTTCTTGAGTATCATCACCTAATTTAGAATCCAGTATTGTGTATGTATAGTTAGGATTACTCTTCCCTATGTGCATCATTTTGCATTTGGCAGTTTAATTTGTCATTTAGTTGCTCAGTCACACAGTCTCGCAAGATCCTTCTGTAATCCCTCAGTCTGCCCCAGTCTTAACTGTATCTTAAATAACTTAATGTTCAAATTTGATTACCTCACTCTTTGTCCCCCTTTTCAGATCACTTATGAATATATTAAACAATTTCAATCCAAGTACACAGCCCTGAAGTCTCCCCTTACTTACTTGCCTGGGTATTTTCAAACATGATGGACTTTTCACCCACCTCACTTAAACCCACCTCAGGATGAGATCCCTCACCCTGGACATGGGTAAGCCCCTCCGTCAAACAAATGTTCAGGTGGCTGAGACTGGGGAGAGGGCAGGGGATGTATGGACATGGGTCGGCATGGCCCCTCCACCCGTGGTCCTCAGTGCAACCCTGCCTCCTCCCTGATGGGCAGGTGCGGCAGCCTATGAGGTCGCCACACCCGCCAGGAACTGCTCCGAGCATGGGCCGGGGTTAGGTGGAGCAGGCCATCAGACGTGATGTCCCGCTCTACCATGGTCCAAAGACGCCTACCCGAGACTATGGCAGGGCTTTGTACGCTGGCCGGGAGACCAGCGCACATCCCATATTAGCCCTCCCATGGTCCAGGGTAACTTCGGCTTCTGCCCATGGTGAACATCTGTCAGGGCAGGAGCAAATGTGACACCCCATCCCATGGCCACAGGATGGGCTGTCACATTTGAAAATACTCTTGTGAAAACTTCTTGAACTAAGAACATAAGTAGAGCTGTACTGCATCAGATGAATGGTCCATCAAGTCCAGGATCCTGTCTCCAACAGTGGCCAATCTGTCTCTTGGGAGAAGTACCCAACAGGTTACAATGGCAATACATTCCGTGTTGTACCATCCCCCAACAGTAAGAAGTTACATCCCCAAAACCTAATTGGCTAATAGCCATTAATGGACTTATCCTCCAAGAACTTTTTTTTTAAATTTAGCTACACTTCCAGCATTGACCACTTCTCTGGCAGTAAATTCCACTAGCTAATTGTGCGCTGAGTGAAAAAAATACTTTCTCTTATTTGCTTTTAATCTGCTCCCAGTAAATTTCATGGAGTGTCCCCTTTGTTTCCTATCCTTTAACCACTTACCAATCCATGACAGGACACTATCCCATGACTACTTTGAGTCTCTTGTGAGAGACATTGTCAAATTCTTCCTGGAAGTCCAGATACACTATATCAACTGAATAGCCCTTATACACATGCTTGTTGGCACCCTCAAACAATTCCAAGTGATTATTGCATAAAGATCATTATTAGTTCAGAAATGAGGTTCATGATAGAATGGCAATCAGCAGAGTTCTCAATAAAACTTTGATTTAAAGCCCTTCTTGAGCTTAGAATCATTGACCTGGAAGGAACTTCAAGGGTCATCTAGTCCAGGGCCACTAAGCAGGATCCACCACACCGACACCATCGCTTAGAGATGAATGTCAAATCTATCTTTAAAGGACTTGAGTGATGGTGGAGCTTCCAGTGATGGTTTTACTCCCAGTCCCCACCCCAACCAAGCTGGACTCTTTACTGATAGAGTGAAGTGGGGAGAGACTTTGTATATATCCATATCCATGAGAAAATGTTGTACAGTTTTTTGTTGTTGCTTGGGAAGATACACATTTGTGGAGAATCGTGCTATATGGAGCACTTGAAAGATGTTGTTTTTTAAAATGCTACAGACATCTGAATTATTTTAGCATGCAAATCAATGAAATCAAATTAAAAATTGTAATTAATATGGAAATATCCTTCTTGCTATAACAATATATTACTGTGCACTTTATTGCCAAAGCAAATCAATTAAATGATTATCAGCACTAACTGGCACTCCCTCACATAATTAAATTCTTTACCTACAGTGAAGTGGAATCAAAGATGTGTATTATTCTCTCCTGTCATAGAAAACCACACTATTAGATTAGAAACTATTTCTAATCTAATCCTCATACCTGCAATCTCAGGAGAACAAACACATCTGTATTAATGGAAAATAGATTTGGGGGGGCGGGGAATACTCCTGGAGGCTTTCTATAACTTATTTCACTCCCATTGCTTTTAGACAAAGTGGTAATTTTAAAATCCATTACCACCCCCCCACTGTACCAATGTATGATTAAAAAAATAAAGAGTTTCAAAGTATTTTTTTTCTCTGATATTAGGTACTTAGTTTATTTCCCCATCCTTCACTTGCTTTGTAAAAAATCTATAAAAATGAATAAATAATATGCTAAATCCCTAGTAAAAAGTCTGCTCCTGATGAGATTACATTAATCTTGCCCTTGTCTGGAGGTATACAATTATAATTATATTGATTGACTTGTGGCATATTTGTCACATTAGTGACTTTTATTCCATGAATTAATCTGTAGCTGTGTCAGAGTGACATGTTGGTGCCATCTAGATATATTAATCTATTAGTCTAACATTCGACTTAGGTCTTTGAGGGAAGAAGATGATCTTTTCTAGTTAAAAAAATAATTAAAAAGATGACTTTTTTTTAAAAAAGGAATATTTTCATTCCATCACTTTCAGAAATCATTATTTGTTATACATCATTACTCTTCAGTAGGACCCCAAATATACATCATCCAATTCAATACCCCTTTACAATTTAACAGAAGGAAGAATTTTACATTTTTATCCCACCCTTCTCCAAAGACTCAGGGCGGCTTACAACATCAAAAATATGAAATACAATAAAATACATTAAAATACATTAAAGCCCCTCTATCATCCCAACCACCCCATCCCGTATCAGCCACCAGTCACCTACCAATCCTTCTCCTCCTCAAAACCCTCTACCCAACCCATCCATCCCTTTTCCTACCTGCCAAATTCCTGGCCGAACAAAAAGGTCTAACATCTCCCCGGTAGGTCGAACAGGCTTGGGCTTAGGTGGACCTCCAAAGGAAGGCAGTTCCATAATTGTGAGGCAGCTACTGAAAACGCCTCCCTTTGCGCCCTTGTTGTAGCGACTTCATCGGCAGTTGGCACTCCAAAGAAGGTGCCCTCAGTTGACTTCAGAGGCCACACATGAACATTATACACATTTGGGCATGTGTCGTGTTTTGTAAACTGCCCTGAGCCATTTGGGAATGGTGGGGTAAAAACGGGAAAAATAAATATGAAAAATAAGTGCACGCGAGTGCTATACGTGCACTTTGGTGTAATTTGTTGCGAGGGGCGATGTGCTGTTTCCTCTGGACTAGATAGATAGATATTAATTTGTTGCGAGGGGCGATGTGCTGTTTCCTCTGGACTAGATAGATAGATATTTATTTTTTTTAAAGGGAAAAAACTGGGCATGCTCAGAAGGTCCGAATGGCCCCTTCTGAGCATGCGCAGACCTTTCCAAGATGGTGTCTGCCACATACTGATGCTGCCAGCACCGTCTTAGAAATGTCTGAGCATGCTCAGAAGGGGAAATTCGGACTTTCTGAGCATGCCCAGCCTTTTCCTTCTTTTTTTAATATCTACCTATCTACCTATCTAGATGGCACTGGCAGCATCAGTATGCGGCAGACACCATCTTGGAAAGATATTCGGACTTATGAGCATGTCGTGGTTTTTTTTGGGAGGGGTGTCTTCTTTTTAAAAAAATTACCTGGCCCGGAAAAAGCCATGTATCGCTAGAGCCCCTCTGGAGGGTGAGCACTCTACCCCACAGCCCCAATTAGACACCCCCCCTCTTCCCTGCCCCCCCCATCTCCATGTGCTCCCTCTTCGGCCTCGCCTTCGGAATTCATGAGTATTTGCTGAGGGTCTTTGGACACACACCCGGGCGGGGGTGGGGGAAGGCCTTTGTTATAATACTTTTTGATATGACACATTATAATTTGACATAATTAATGTATTATCAATACATTACTGATTGGTAACTTAGCTCATTAACATACAAGCATAATTGTATAACCTGACATCTCCATGCTGTACGCATAGCAGCACCATTTAACATGCAAAGTGCAAGCAGCAGTAATTCAGTAATTCAGACTTTCCAAGCACACGCATTGTCAGAACTTTGTACTTCGAAGAGCTTTGAATGTGCTTGGAGGATGTACTGACATTTTCTTTGAATTCCAGAAAGCCACAATTATCCACCGTAACTTACTGCATGTACTTTGTGTAACAATTGGTTTCACAAAGTTGTATTGCCGTTGAGCCCTGCCACATGGAAATATGGAAATGCATAACATAGTTGTAGTCAGAAATTCTATTTCAGCTTTAAAAACTGCCATTTCTTGTGGTGCTCAAATATATAGAAATTCTAATGAGAACTGAAATGTTTACTTTATTATATTTATTTGCACGTTTATAATGAAAATGCTCTCCAGGCTTAGAGGAATTTCAGAATAGCTCTGATGTCTGTTTTGGAATAAATTGAAAGGCTGTTAAGGTCAATAAACTGTTAAATTTAAGGCTGATAATTTGCAGATTGTATTAACCGAAATATAAACTGAATTTTGGCTCCTATTTAAGTTTCTCTTTGTGCATGTTTGCATTAAATTCTTTATGTTTCTTCTTTACCTCTTGGAGGATTGTGCCTTTCAGATGTCAATTCACAAATAATGAAACTTACTTTTTTGGATAATTTTCTTTTAAAAAAAACACTTTGTTTTTCTTTATTCATAGC
Source organism: Sphenodon punctatus (assembly GCA_003113815.1). Classification (NCBI taxonomy): domain Eukaryota; kingdom Metazoa; phylum Chordata; class Lepidosauria; order Sphenodontia; family Sphenodontidae; genus Sphenodon; species Sphenodon punctatus. The sequence goes on along the minus strand of QEPC01013456.1, from coordinate 811,214 downwards.
ACCCTGTGGAGGCAACTTGACAGGCTCATCAGGTTTTATTCTTTCTCCAAACTTTCCTCATACATATCCCCACAGCAGAGACTGTGACTGGACTATCACTGTTAATAATGACTATGTAATATCCCTAGCATTTATCAGGTGAGCACAATTGGATTTGTTTCCCTAATGCTAATCTCCCAATCCCAAAAAAGATCATGTGTACATCACTACAGTTAGTGGCTGTTCAAACCCCTTCAGACAAACTTTTAACGTGATTATAACTGGGCAGAAGTACCAAGGACTGAAAAGACAGTGAGACTTACATGGATCTCTATACTGGCAGGTTCTAGGTACTCCAGTGAGGTGCTGAGTGCTTCCAAATCCCACTAACTAAAATTACAGGATCAAGGCCATAGAGATTTCCTGAGGCAAAGCAGCATGAAAAAACAAACAAAACTTGAACAGCTAACAAAAGAACTGTGGTGATGGTGACCAGGGAGAGTTGTCAACTTAGCACCTTTCTTAAGAGATGTGTACATGAGATAAAAGGAAAATGTCAAAACAGGTATTTCCATCCCATTTTATTAGCCATATATTTACATAAGAATGGCCCTTTTCAAACAGATCAGTGGTACAGGGGGTGGGTGGATGGAGACTGTGGTGGGTGGGCAGTGCATTGGTGCTCCATTTCACGGACTCCCACCCACCTCCGCCCACTTCCACCCATCTCCACGCATGGAGCATCCACCATTGGCACCGATTTCTCCGTGTGTGGGCGATGGGTGGAGCATGGGAGCATGCATGCCCCCCTCCGCTGTGGCGATTGCACTGACTCACCCCCACCCACCCACTTGCACATCTGGGTAAGGGGGGGCATCTGTGCAAAAAGGATCAATCTGGTTCAGGTGATACTGTTGTCCTGATTATTAAAGGCGTTAAAGTATTTTATCATAATATTTTACTACCTAAACCAGCTTCATAAAACACATACAAGGAAAGTGTTGTCTCTACTGAATTACATCTGTTAAAGGGTAATGTGGAAGTAATCATTATACAAAATATAAATATAAAAAATAAGTATTATTTTATTTATTTATTTATTTATTTATTCATTTTCGTATTTTTACGTCGCCCCCTCATGCGCAGCATCTTAGGGCAGCTAGTAACAACATTTTAAAACAAATAACATTGTAAAATTTAATATTTAAAATAATCTAACAGATAAACCAATAAAAACCCACCCTTACCCAATCCACCTATCCCGTTTCCCTCGGCAAAGGTCCGATGGAACAGCCAGGTCTTACACTGTCTACAGAAAGAGGGGAGGTCTACAGCCAGGTGGACATCCAATGGGAGGGAGTTCCACAGCCACAGAGCGGCCACCGAGAACGCCCTCCTCACGGTTGACACTGGAAGACCCGGGGAACCTCAAGGAGGGCGCCCCCAGCCGACCGCAGAGGCCGATCCAGAATCCAGAGGGTGAGGTGGATCTGCAGATAAGTGGAGCCCAGGCAATTTAAGGATTTAAAGGTCAAAACCAACACTTTGATTTGGACCTGGAAGATTATCGGTAGCCAGTGCAGAGAATGGGAGAATGGAGCACCAGAGCAATAAGTTCGCAACGACTCATCACCCTAAGGGGGACGGGCCGCTGCATTCTGCACCAGCAGCAGTCTTTGGATCATCTCCAAGGGTAGCCCCACATAGAGCTGGTTACAGTAGTCCAGTCTCGAGGTAATAAAAGCATTGATGATCATGGCAAGGACCGAGTCCGAGACATATGGTCTAAGCCATCATACCAGGTGTAATTGGCGAAATGCAACCTTCACCACAGGTGCCACCCGGGCATCCAGACAGAGCTGCAGATCTAGGAGCACCCCTAGACTATGGATCTGAGATACCAGGAGAGGATGGACCCCATCAATGATGGGGGACCATCACTCCCCCAGCTTTCCCCACAACCATCATCTCTGTCTTGTCGGGATTGAACTTCAAGCGGCTCTCCCTCATCCAGTCCCCCACCGCTGTCAAACATCGGGTAAGCACAGAGACTGCTGGGTCTGATGAAAAAGAGAGATATAGTTGATGAGAGAAGGTATGATGAAAAAGAGATTTTATTAAAATCATTTAAGAAAAATATGCAGCTGATGTTCACAGCAAGCAAGATGTTCAGATTCATGAAAATGGAATAATACACCCAGGATTGTAATGAAATGATATAACTAGACTGATCATGTGTCTCAGATTTTGAGGGGCAATTCTGAAAACAAGACATTTGTCCCACTGTTTACTGAAAAGAAAGTTTACTGTAAGTGTTTGACAGTTGACACAACTTTTATTCACTTTAGTTGGACTTTTGCCAGTGTAACTCCTTGAAAATTAAAGTTGCTAGAGGCACAGCTGGCTGCTGGAAAAGTACTAGTGCTCTCCTTCTACACATTTATTTATTTGTTTAAATTTATATTCCATCCTTTCCCAAAGACTCAGGGTGGGTAACAGCATGGTAAAGGCATATAAAATATATTAAAATATATGAATAGTTGCGAGGATGGGAGTGGGGATCACTGCCCTCAACCTTTACCTTCACTTGCCAAGCCCTTGGTTGAATAGAAAGATCTCACATTATCTCTGGGAAATATCCAGGGAGAGGGAGCTACAAAAATGTGCTCCAACCAGGCTCCCCATTCCTCAGCCACTTCACTGCAATATCCATAGCCCATGCACAAGGCCCAGGGAGTGGCCAGGCAATGGCCAAAACAGCTACAGCCATCAAGCACAGTAGCAACAGCCACCCATCCACCAGCCCCCACCACATGTGCCCCCTGTATATGTAGGAGACAGCAGCAGTCAATGACAATGTGTTGTGTGAGAGAATCACACTCTGAGGGTGCATTTATTTATTTATTTATTTATTTATAATACAAATTTGTATGCTGCCCCCTTCTGCTAAAAGCATCCTGGGCGACTAACAACCTATTAAAACAATTTAAAACAGCAATAATATGATTTAAATCACTATTAAAACAGCTTCGTGTTGCTGTCATCTACCGCCCCCCCCCCGGG
>QEPC01013456.1:792382-806169 GCA_003113815.1 Sphenodon punctatus | reverse complement strand
CTCCTCGGCCAAAACCCTTGTTCATGCCATGGTTATCTCTCGTCTCGATTACTGCAACCTCCTCCTTGCTGGCCTCCCTCGCTCTCACCTGTCCCCCCTTATCACAATCCAAAACTATGCTGCCAAGGTCATTCACTCTGCCTGTCGCTTCGACCATGTGCAGCCTCTCCTCTTCTCTCTCCACTGGCTCCCCATTCCTGAACGTATCCTATTTAAACTCCTGGTTTTCACATTCAAAACACTCCACAACCAAGCTCCCCCTTACCTCTTGGACCTAATCTCCCTACGCACTCCTGCACGCGCTCTCCGCTCTTCACCTGTCCCCTCCCTCACTCTACCTCATTTCTCCTGCTCACCAAACTGCCTTCGACCCTTCTCCCTCGCTACCCCCCATGCCTGGAACTCCCGCCCCACCCACATCCACCTTGCCCCCTCCCTCTGCACCTTCAAATCCCTCCTCTAGACCCACCTTTTCCTCGCCGCCATTCCCAATGCCTGCTAATCTTTCCCCGTACACTTACTGTCTGCCCTCCTCTGCAGACTACTGCAATCATCCTGATTGTAACCAAGTCAAGCACATGCACCTGAAACTTTGCATCCGCTTGAATGTTGTTTGTCTTCTCCTCTGTCTCTCCCACTGTCCTCTCTCCCCCTCCTTGTCTTTTAGATTGTAAGGCAGGGACCATGTCTATTTCTGTGTTTCTGTACAGCACCAAGTACATGACTGGCGCTATATAAATGTTTATAATAATAATAATTATAATCCTAACGCAACCCACCCACCCCCCTCTCCCTCAGGAAAAGCACGGTGGAACAGCCAGGTCTTTCATTGTCTATGGAAAGAGGGGAGGTCAGCAATTATTTTATTTATTTTGTCATATTTATTAGCTGTCCCCTCATGCCTACGGCATCTCGGGGCAGCTTACAACAAATAAAAACAAACAACAATCATAAAAATTATCAATTTTAAAACATTTTAAATCAACCCCCCATTACTTTGACATCTTAAAAATCCAACCCCCTCCACCTACCCCCACTCCCCTCTGAAGGCCTGGGCAAACAGCCAGGTCTTGCCGGCTCAGCAGAATGCCAGAAGACCCAGGGCCAGGTGAGCTTCCTCGGGCCTGGTCATGGCCCAGACAACGAGAATGCCCTCTCCATTGTGGCCCCCCCGCTTAACACCGGGGACCACCAGGAAGGTGCCCCCAGTAAACTGCAGGGATCGCTCTGAGACACGGAAGGTGAGGCGGTCCCTGAGGTATGAGGGGCCCAAACCGTGTAGGGATTTATAGATCAAGACTAACACCTTGAATCTGGCCTGGTACGTTATAGGCAATCAGTGCAGAGAGCGGAGCACAGGTGTTATGTGCTCCCACTGACCCGTCCCTGCAAGGAGACAGGCTGCTGCATTCTGCACTATCTGCAGCCTCCAGATGAGAAACAGGAGAAGCCCCACGTAGAGCGTGTTTTGGTAGTCTAGCCTCAAGTTGATGAAGGCATAGGTGAGAGTGGCCAGGTCAGGCCCGGAGATGTATGGCTGGAGCCTCCATACTAGATACAGCTGTCAGAAGGCGGCTTTAGCCACCGCCTCCACCTGCTGATCCAGACAGAGGTCCGAATCCAACACCACCCCCAGACTCCAAACCTGCTGGGCTACAGGAGGGCAGACCCCCCCCCCCCACCGGAGGAGCCAACACCCTCCTCACCCTTCCCACCATTACCTCCATCTTAACGGGATTAAATTTCAGTCTGCTCTGCCGTATCCAATCCGCCAAAGCCTCCAAACATTGGGAAAGTATCGAGAAAGCAGGAGCTTGGTCAGTTGAAAATGAGAGGTACAGCTGAGTATCATCAGCATATTGCTGACATCGCACCCCAAACCCTCTCACGATCTCCCCCAGGGGCTGCATATACACGTTAAATAGTAACGGAGACAGGATAGAACCCTACAGTCAGGGCCCGGGGGCTTGATGTTTCAGTCCCCAACACCACCTGCTGGCTTCTCCCCAAGAGGAATGAGCAGAACCACCCTAGGACAGTCCCGTCCAGACCCCCCAGGTCATGTAGCCGTCTCAACAGCAGTCCATGGTCCACGGTATCAAAAGGTGCCGAAAGATCTAGCAGGATCAGAAATGTTGAACATCTTGCGTCCATCTCTCATGATCTTCCGGCTTGATTCCCTGGTGGAGATCATCTACCATGGCCACCAACGCCATCTCAATACCATAGCCGGGGTGGAACCCAGACTGAAAAGGGTCAAGGAAACCGATCCAAATGCACCTGGAGCTGCAGTGCCACTGCCCATTCAATAACCTTCCCTAAAAAGTGAAGATTAGAGAAGAGGCGGTAGCTGGCGAGTTCGCCCACATCCGAAGATGGATTCTTCAGAAGAGGGCACACCACAGCCTCCTTGAGACTGGGCAACAACCTCCCCTGCTGGAGGGATGTGTTGATCACCCTCACCAGCACCGTCCCCAATGTCTCCCTGGAGGCTTTCACCAACCAGGACGGCCACAGATCTAATTGCTCTAACAGACCCTAGGACATCCACCGCATCGGCAGGCATCACTTCCTGAAACTCCTCCCAGAAAGATTAACCAGAGGGTGCCTCATGTTCCTCACCTCCTGCTTCCAACCTGGTGTCAAAGTTACTCCGGATCTGAGCGATCTTGTCTGCAAAGTAGATGGCAAACTCCTCACAGTGGGCCTGGGACAATCCCCATCCAGGCAGAGGGAGGCCGGACTGACCATCCCCCACACCACTTGAAACTGTTCCACTGGATGCGACTTTGCAGACGCTATGAGGGGCGGCAGCAAAGAACTCTTTATTTGCTGTCCTCAAAGCCTCAACATAGGACTGCAAATGGGCCCTATGGAGAAGTCGATCAGATTCAGAGTGAGTCCGACACTAGCGTCGCTCCAGCCTCCTGCCTACCTTTTTCATACACCGCAACCCCTCAGTAAATCAAGGAGCCCTGTGGTGATGAGACAGAGGCAGAGGACATCTCGGAGCCACCCTCTCAGTAGCCTCCCACAGCAAGGTGTTCCAACGCTGAACCAGTATATCAGCAGAGTGGCCATCAGGGTCTAGGGTTAACTCCCTCAGAGTCTCCTGGAACCACTGCGGTTCCATCAGCCTCCAAGGGCAGACCAACCTAACTGGTCCATTCCCCTTCTGGAGGGCCTGCACTGAGAGGCTGGCCTGTAGGAGATAATGGTCCGTCCATGACAAGGGCGTGACTCTTACGTCCCTCATTAGCAGACCACCCTCTTCAAGGCCTGAACAGAAAACCAGGTTGAGGATATACCCCCCCACATAGGTCGGGCAGTTGACCATATGGGACAATGTTTTTTTAGTTCTCCCAATGCATTATGTTGGTGATGGGTCCTATTGCCAAAACATGTGGTGCAGACAAGAAGTTTTGTGAGACTCAAGGAAGCACTGAACATTTGTGTGGATGAAAGAATTATCCAGAACTATGTATGTTAATGAGAGGGTAATGTAAAACTTCATGCTTCAGGTCAAAGTTAATATCTAAATAGCAGTGGTTAAGAACCGTTCATGGGGCAGATTCTTCTGTATTTTCTATCACTTCTTGAAACATTGGCTATTGTCAAAAACTGGAACAGACAGACCACATGTTTTTGGCATACCCCATATATCCTGTGTCCCTAATTATAGTTCTATAGTGGTGGTGGTGGTGGTGGTGGTAGTGATGATGATGATGATTATCATCATCATCTTGGGCATGGCATTTGAATATACTGATTGTCTATGCACATTTTACATTGTTAGATCTCCACATCCTAATAATAATATTAATAATGTCCCAGCCCATTTAATAAAACAGACCTAAGATCACCTCCCTCCCTCATCACCCAACAGCCGCAGTCTATGGGTGGAAGAGGTGCTGGCTTTGTCCCCAATCAGGATCTAAGTTATAAGGAAGGATGTGGGAACCTAGGTCCTCATTGTTCCTTGGGTACATTGTGGAACCGCACTCCCTGGAAAATGCCTTTACATCCAGCCCATCCGTAGGGTTACAGTTCTGCATCTCATAAAACAATTGGTGTTTTTACACACACATTTCTCCTGCATGTTTGCTCTTACATCCTGAACTTTTTGTGGGTCTAAATCACTCACCCAGATCTTAAACATCTGGCTCTTTGAACTTCTGCATAGAACTTGGTCCCAGAACTTGTGTGTGTAAAAAGTTCTTCCGGTAAACTGCTTTTCTCCAGGCAGCTGTGGTCACTTGGTTTCCATGGCAGCCCCTCACGACTACAGCTGCGGCTACTTTAGACTGCCTCGTGGCAGTGTTTGTGTGAAGAATGCATCCAGGAATTGCCTCAGGGCATTGTGTGTGTGAAGAATGCATCCAGAACTTACTTGTGAACTTGTAAACCCAGAGGATTGAAAGACCAGCACTTTAAGTGGTGTGTAAAAATGCCCAATGTCTTCCTTAACAAGCTTTGTCTACTTCAACAAATATCAAATGTTAACTGGACCTTCACCACAGAGAACCAGCAGCTTTGCTTGGCTGGCTCACACCCACCACAGCACCAATTAATTAATATATTAACTAATTAATTAAGCCAAGTGTAGAATGCACCTGGATAGCCATGTTGCAGCGATGGCCAGGAGTGCTTTTCATGAAGGTTTCAACCATTTTTTATCAGACTTGACTTGGCCACTGTCATCCATGCCTTCATAACCTTGAAGCTAGACTATTGCAATGTGCTGTAGATGGGGCTGCCCTTTATGACAGTTCTGAAGCTGGAGTTGGTGGTTGAATTTGGTGGCCTGCCTTCTGTCAGAGGTGGATCGACAGGAGCACATTACACCAGTGCTCTGGAGTCTACACTGGCTGTCAACAGCTTTCTGGACACAACTCAAGGTGTTAGTTTTGACCTATAAAGCCCTAAACAACTTGGGCTCCAGGTATCTTCCCTTATGTTCCATCATGACCTCAGTCCCCCCCCCCATCTGATACAATGTTACAAACTGCCCCCTGCCCTTTTTGTCAGTCATAGAATACCTCATCTGGATTATCAGATGAGCTTTCACTGTCAGGTCATTAAAAGAAAAGGCCTTCCCCCAAACATTTCTGAGTGAGTCAGTTACCAACTCACAAACTCCCACCCCCCCATGCCACTTTAAACATCATGGTGAATAATAAAGCCTTGAAACTGTCATAGTGCCAGACAAATCCTCAAAAGAAGGGAAAGGGAATAGCCCTGCAATTGTATCCAGGGCCAACCCCCTTCTGTGAAGAGCTAGGCCAAACTGGATCTCTGAACCTAGCTATGGGGAAACTCAATGCCCAACCCCACTCTGCCTGAAACACCACAAAGGTACATTTACTAGCCACTATGATCCTCTCTACTAGAGAACCCTGGATGGTCTTGAATTACTCTAATCCAAGGCTCCACATGTCTGGTGGCATGATATCTGGCGTCTTGCTTGCCAGAAGTGACAAAAGATGGAAATTGTCAATCTGGAGGGGAGAGAGGGTGTCGGCTAAACCATTGTTTATTTCTGGCACATATCTGCTACAAAAAGAAGGTTACTTCACAAGCACTTTAATACAAATGCTCTAAGGATCTCCATCAGCCTGGGGGAGTTAGATGACAATGAATTAATGAAATGGATAACTGCCATATCATCACACCAGAAGAGGACCATCCTATTAGCAAATGTTTCAGATCACAGATTAACTTCCAGGACAATTGGAAACAATTCCAAAAAGGTGAGATTCTTGATTATTCCCTGCTCCACCTGCTCTACAGGCCAACAGGCTGCATACCATCTACCTTTAAAATACAACCCCAGACTGAGACCACCCACTGCATCAGATTGTATCTGGAACTCCACCTCTAGCAAGTGGCTTCACCTCCAGAAACACAACCCATTATACCCGGACAAATGGGTTGCCCGAGTGACTTGGTCTGCTTTCATGTCCTGCATGAGGCAAATATCGTAATGAGGGAGCAACTTTCCAGACAGTTTGGCATACAATCTGGACAAGAAAGCATGCCAAAGAGGAACATGACATGCACGGTTTAGACTCCTAAGAAGAACTGCAGTTGCCTTTCAGTCACTTTGGTCAATCCCAAGCAACTGCTGATTCCAGCCTGCAATGTAGCTACCCTCTGGGAGATGAGAAAGGGAGTTCACCGTATCCAGTTTGATTCCTAAGAATGCCAAAGATGTGGCTAATGGTACGCTGAGTTCCTCTGCAACACTGAAATGTGTACAGCAGCTGCTCAAACTCGCCAGAGCCGTCCCTCCCAATGAATAAATAATCATCCATATAATGGAGCACTTGCAGCAAATCAGACCTTTGCTGCACCATCACTCGAGCATCAACCTGAACTTCTCAGTGATCGTGCATGAGATAGAACAATGCCTCGGCAAGGCCTTATCAAAGACCACTTTCAGACATCCACCACCACCCCATGCATATTCTGACTATGGGGGGGGAATGCACAGCCAGAATATACACGGGGATTGGCCGATCTGAAAGCACACACACACACACCGCGTGACTTTGCTAGCAGACATGTGCATGGATGCAGAGCTCGATTTCCTGCTCTGCATCCATGTGCATGTCTGCCGGTAAAGCCACATGGGGCGGGGCTTTCAGAACAGCCGATCCCCACACATATTCTGGCTGCACACTCCCCCCCGCAGCTGGAATATGTGTGGGGGTGGGGGGAAATGTTTGAAAGTGGCCAAAGTAATACTCACCTTGGAATGTAAACCCAAACAGCTCAAATTCACTTGGATAAACTGGGATGAGGTGGAAGTCAGAAGTGATGTTACTCTTTGCTAAAAAAGCACCTACACCATATGATGTCACTCTTTGCTAAAAGAGCACCCACACCACATCTCTGCTCCATTTCAGTTGCAGAGTTGAGTGATGAATAATGAACAGGGAATAGTTTGGAGGGAATAGCATCATCAATGTCCCCTTTGGGCACGAAAGGTAGTGAATGAGGCGAAACGCACCAGGAGTTTTCTTAGAAATGGGGAAATGTGCAAATTTCTCATGGGTGGTGGTGGGCAAAGGAACCCGCGATGCAGCCCTCATTATGCTCTTTCTGGAGCTTGATGCAAACCACATGCTCCAAGCTAGTTACATACTTCAAGTTACTTGTAATTTTAGGGGGGGTACTTCATCGGCCAGAATCCCAAATCATTCCTTGAAAAGCTGAGGCCGCTTTTAGACGTGCAGCTGTGATCAGGCGCGGGACCGGCAAAACAGCCGCGGCGCTGTTTTAGACGAACCGGAAGCAGAAGTTGTGCGCGTGATCCGGGGCCGCGCATTCTTTGCTGACCGCGAGCGAACCACCCTGATCTCTCTGGGGTGACATACGCGGCCGGAAAAGAATGCGCGGCGCTGGATCACGCGCACAACTTCCGTTTTCGGTTTGTCTAAAACAGCGCCGCGGCTGTTTTGCCGGTCCCGCGCCTGATCCAGCTGCACGTCTAAAAGCGGCCTAAATCTTTTATTCTAACCACACAGGCAACAGTGCTGCCATCAGGGTAATCCCACCGGGCCTGCTCAACCACATCAGGCCTGACTGGGGTTTGGAACCCTTCCCTTCTCCACTGGCTAAAGCCCCATCGAAAGGCCTGCTCCTGACCTCCAGTGTGCTGCTAAAACTTGCTATTAGAAGTTTTGAATTTGTAGCAACTAGTCATGGCTTGCGGGCCCCACATTGTGAGCAGGGTCCTGCTCCTGCACTTCTCATCTACCGCTCCTGGGCATAGGCATTATTGGCTGGTGCTACCCTGCCTTTCACCAACACATATACACTATCGGACCTGGGAGCATTGACTGCATCATTCACACAATCCAGGCACAGATCCTGAGCATGATATCACATCGCATTCCCAGAGTAATTGCAGCCTGGTGATGAAATTCTTTGTCATAAAGCAGTCATGCCCCAGGCTTCCCTGTGTTGTAGGCTCAGCTGACTGTGACCTGACTGTTTTTTAACGAGGCCAGATGCCTTCTCTGCGTATGCTTGGGTGATTTTAGATGTTATGGGCGCCCGGTTCACCACAGTGGATTCCCGGTGGGGGTGAACCGAACAACCACCCCCCGGGGTGAACAAAAGCCCCGAACAGACGTGAGGGGGCTGGAACCATGGCTGGGAATCAGGCCGGCAGATCACGGGCTGGGGCAGTGCAACAGACGTGACGCCGATTCCCGGCCATGGTCAAAACACCCAGAACTCACCGGGCAGGGGCGGGACACAGACATGGCCGCCTGAGGGCAAATGAAGCCAAAAGGCACAAAAGGGAACACCCACACAAGGGAAACGGGGAGAGAGGGGGGAGAGGTAGTAGAGCCGGCCAGGTACCACACACAACAGGCACACAGACAATGGGGGCATAGCAGAACACTCAGCACAAGCACACACCCAGGCACGTACACACACAGAGAAGGGAAAGGAAGGGAAGGGGGGACACAGGCGCCCGGACAACACACAAGGCACACCGGACTCGGGGGGGGCGCGGAACAGGGAAGAGGGGGGGAAAGGGCACAGGGGCAGGGCAGGACACAGACAATGGCAACCACAACCCCACAGCTGAACTGTCCACACGGGCACCCCCACAGCAACACAGACAGTCCTGGAATGGGGGGCCCCAGGAGCTCGGGACCAAGGCACAAAGGGAGCCCACACGGCACAGCGAGCAGGCCGGGAATGGTCCAGGTGGCACACGCAGGTGGCACACGGTGAGTGGCCGATGGAGGGCAGGTAGGAGAGCCGGTACAGTGCAGCAGGTCCAAGGACGTGACCCCCCCCAGGAGGAAGCCGGGAGGGGCAGTCTGAGGGCCCCAGAACCCCGAGGTCACACAGGCACCCAAGGGGGGGGCAGGGGCGGTGCTGGCAGGTGAGGACAGTCCACTGGATACAGGTGGGTGGGTGAGACCATGCAGAGAGCCTGACCCAGACACCGGGGAAGGCAACCACGGAGGGGAACACCGGGTGTGGAGGCAGATGGGGAGTGGGGGCCGGAGGAGTCCAGAGCCACAGGCAGGGGCAGCAGCACCCCTGGAAGCAGGCAGCACAGCAGCATGGCAGAGACATCAGGGGGGATCAGCCAGTGGAAACTGGCCCCCGGGCAGGGGCGTGAGCCCACACGGGGGCAGGCAACTGGGGGGCCTGGAGGCACACCGGGACTCACAGTCAGCTGCTGGGGGCCACGACGGGCCCAGGGGCCGGGTGCCCCACCCGATGAACCAGGTGGGGCCAATGGATCATGCCCCGGTGGTACCCCAACAAGGACATGTGGTGGGCGATCAGGTAGTAGTCTTCAAATTGATCCTGAATGGACTGCCCCAACTGCACATCCGAACGGGCCCACATGCCCGACAGCACTGCCAGCTCTGCCACGGTAGGCTCAGACACGCAGGAGTCAGCAGCAGGGGGCCACGGAAGCTGTCCCAGCTCTAACAGCTGGTGATACACCGCCCCACGGGAGTGCTGGTACCCATGGGCCCCGTGAACACAACCAAAGTAGGACACGGCCAAGACAGGGCCCCCCTCCGCAAGGCAGATTGTGTAGGCGGCCAGGCTGCACACAGACAGTGCAGACACGGTTTCAGCCACGGACCAGGCCACATGAGAGCACCTCATCTCTGGGATGCACCCATCGGGGAAGGGAACCAGCCCCAACGTCTCCTCATGCAGCCGGCAATCACAAGCGCTCGCCTCATAGCCCAAGTAGTGAAGACCAGAGCTCAGGCTCACATAAGCACCCTACTGGCTGTCCGGGCAGCCCAGGAGCAGCTACATGACTGGGGTATGCCACAGGCCACACAGGGACATGGTCTCACGAAAGGTGAGGCCCCATGGTGGGCCCCATGGGGGCCGGTAAGCGGGAGCCCAGTGGATGCACAACCAGCCATGATCCAGCTAGACAGGGAGAATAACACCACGGACAGGGGGGCACACATACCCTCCAGGGCCAGGGGTGGGCTCCGAGGGGTCCCAAGGACAATACAGGCAGCCATGAGCCACAACATTGTATAGAAACAGAGTGAGGCATGAGGTGCGGACCCGGCACAGCTGCAGGAAACAAGCACCCAAACAGGATGGCTAATCAGGCCTGCAAGGACACGGTGTTGCAAACAGGGAGGTGGGGGTAATGGCTGAAGGCATGCAGCTGCACAAGGAACGCACAACCACACACGCCTGTGCGTGCGCTAGGTCCCATGCGAGGACAGCAGGTGCACCCAATCGCACGCCCACAGACACCAGCATCGCATTTAGAGGCCCGGCCAGCTGGGGGGTGGGCCCTGTGCCACCCAGGCCATCACCGGGCCAGCATAACCATCCTCCAACCCCCGGGGCCACCACCACCATGGAGCGGGACAGGACAGCCACCTACTGGATGCACCTCATGCTCGCAGCCGAGTGGTACCGTGACTACACTGAGCAGCTGCGCCTCCTTACCGTGGAGTAGCACCTGGGCGCCCGCCTGCGGGTTTCCCTGGCCTGGAGAGCTGCAAGGGTCCACAGGGCCCACCAGGGGCACAGGAGAGCCCTTGCCCAGCTCAGGGCACAGGGGCTCTCCCGGGCAGATCATCAGGCTGTGAGCCACAGCCGAATCTGGCCTGCGGCAATCTGCGAGGCGGCCAGGTGCCTCCAATAGGGGAGGGAGACCATGCGCCGGGGAGCCTTGCTCGCTATGCCCATTGACGGGTGGATATGGGTCGCTGAGCGGGCATGCTGGCCCAGTGGTACGAGACAGCCTGGAGGGCGCACTTTAGGATGGACAAGCTCACCATGCTCCGGCTTGCTGAGCTCCTTATGCCCTGACTTGAGTGACAGCATACCCCCATGAGGACCCCCATCCCCATGGTCCGGTGGGTGGCTATAGGGGTTTGGGCCCTAGCTACCCCCGACTCCTGCCGGTCCGTCTCCCAGCACTTCAGGGTTGGCCTGAGCACCATTGCCTGTATCCTCCGGGAGTGTGCGAGGCTGTGGAGTGCATGCTCCTGCACAGAACGATCCAGCTGGTGGACCAGAGGGCCGTGATGGCAGGATTCATGGCTGGAGGCTTCCCCAACTGCATGGGTGCCATGGATGGCACCCACATTGAGATCCTCCGCTCCTCCGCAGGGGAAGCTGCAGAGTATGTAAACAGGCACGGGTATCACTCACTGCAGCTGCAGGCGGACCATATCCCACTTCTATGCCCAGATGTTCCGGGGGGACTTTGCTGACATGGGGATGACCTGGATTGAGGGGGTACCGATGCCCCCCTGTATCCTGGGCGACCATGCCTATCCCCTCATCCGGTGGCTAATGAAGGTCTACCCTGTTGCACGCAACCCTACGGAGGTGCTATACAATACCCACTTGTGCTCCACCAGGACCGTGGTGGAGCGAGCCTTCGGGGCCCTCAAGCAGCGCTGGAGGAGCCTCGCTAGGTGGCTAGACTACACTGTGGAGACCTCAGCCCTGGTGATCAATGCCGGCTGTGTGCTGCACAATGTGTGCGAGAACGAGGGGGAAGCCCTTGAATTCCCCAAGCCCAACCGCGCCCCCGGCCCGGTGCCTCTGTACATGAATGCCGAGAACCTGAGGGAGTACTGTTATGCCAAGCACATCTGGGATGCCCTGGCGAGACATATTGACTCTGTTGCTAAATCCTGTCACTTCTCCCTCCATAACATTGCTAAGATTCGCCCTTTTCTCTCTGTCTCATCTGCCAAAACTCTTGTTTATGCTCTGGTCATCTCTCGCCTCGATTACTGTAACCTCCTTCTCACTGGCCTTCCCCGGTCTCACCTTTCTCCCCTCATCTCTGTCCAAAACTCTGCTGCCAGGGTCATCTACCTCGCCAGTCGCTTCGACCATGTGCAGCCCCTCCTCTCTTCGCTTCACTGGCTTCCCCTTCCTGAACGAATCCTGCACAAGCTCCTAGTCTTCACCTATAAAGCTCTTCACAACCTTGCTCCCCCCTACCTCTCTGCACTTATCGCCCTCCATACTCCAGCCCGTGCACTTCGCTCCTCCTCTGTCCCTTCTCTCACCCTTCCACGCCTTCCCTGCTCCCCTAAGCGCCTTCGTCCCTTCTCACTTGCTGCCCCCCATGCCTGGAACTCCCTCCCTGTCCACATCCGCCTTGCCCCCTCCCTTCATACCTTCAAATCTCTCCTTAAAACTCACCTCTTTCGCTCTGCTCTGTCTGACTCTTTATCCTGCTGAGCCACTATTCCTATACCTACGATCGGTTTACCCTTATCCTTGCAACATGGACCTGCCTGCTGTCATTCTCATCGTAACCAAGCCAAGTACGTGCACTTGAGACCTCGCATCTTCATGAATGTTAGACCCCTTGTCTCTCCCTCTGTTCCCCTTCCTAAGTCTCTCCCCCAGCTCCTGTCTCTCAGATTGTAAGCCCTAGGGGCAGGGACCGTGTCTATTTTATTACTTTGTAAAGTGTCAGGTACACTGCTGGTGCTATATAAATGTTTGTTAATAATAATAATAATAATAATATCATCTGGGAGGCCGATGTGTGAGGGCTGCAACAACCTGGCCCAGGCCCAGGGGTTCCCTGGCCCAGCCCCTACATGGGAGGCAGTCCGGTACCCCACCACCCCACCCCTGTCACCCAATAATGGGTACGGGAGGCAATATAGTGCAACCACCATTTATTTGACCTACGTGTACATGTGCACCCGACCCCTCTCCCTCCACCCCAGCCGGGCCCTGCTCCCTATAGTGCCCCCCACATCACACTGTCCTCCTCCTTCCCCCCCTTCCCCACCATCCCCCATGTTTCCTGGGAAACCCCCTTGAGCACCCAATGTTTGCTATGGAGCTCTGTGAACTCCCCTCCCCCTTGCTGTCCATGTCCCCAGCAGTATCCTGGGCTGCCTGGAGCCAGGGGGACCCCCCTGAGTGGCTGCACCCTCCAGAGGGCAGGTGGGACTGGGAGGTGGATGCGCAGCCCCTGCAGGCGTGGGGTCACATGGTGCGGTTGGGGATGGGGTGGGGGTGCTGAGGGGACCGGCATGGGGCCCTGGGCAGGAAGGGTGCCTGGAGGGGTGACTGCCATTACATAGGCACACATGGTGCCCGTGTGCAGGAGCAAGGAGGTCCCAATATCATGGGGCCTGTCCATTTTGATGAAGTGGTCCTGCACCATCCCTGTGATGGCCTGTTCCAACTGCCCAAGGGCTTCCACCTGCCTGCTTTGCTCCAGGTGCACCTCGTCCTGGAGCCGCATGTCCTGCACCTCCGCCCACTCCAGGGACCGCTCAATGGCCGCCTCCATCCGGTCCATGGCCGCTATCATTCTCTCCCCCTGTTCCGCCGAGGTCCGGACGATATCCTCCACCTGGTTCTCCCTTCACCGGCAGACCCATGCCCGGTGCTCCTTCGTGTGCTGTGCTGGGGGCACGGGCCCTGGAGACAGTGGCTGTTGGGGTTGCCCTGTAGGGTACGGGAAGGTGAATCGCCTGCTGCCCTGGGAGGCTGTCCTCAGCAGTGTGATGGGACCAGGGCTCCATGGCCCCCCAGGTGTGTCACCTGGCCCCTTCCCACCCCCACCCCGGCCCCTCTCACTGCCTCCGGGAGTCACAGGATCCCCTCCAAGCATCCCAGTGGGCCCTCTCACCCGGACCCTGTGCCTCACCTGGTTCCTTCGCCTGCTTCCCAGGCTCCTCAGGGTCTGGTCCCTCTCCCCTCCCGGTTGCCCTCTTACCCTCAATGTTGGTCTCCAATCCTTCCGAGGCCGGCCCCTCAGTGTGGGA
>QEPC01013456.1:771554-789351 GCA_003113815.1 Sphenodon punctatus | reverse complement strand
CCACTGGCCCCCTCTGTGGTAGGGCTTACTCCCTCATCTCCCCTGTGGGTCCTCCTCCTCCTCCACCACCTCGTCAACCTGGGCCCATTCCCGTGTCTGCGGGACGCAGGAGGGGGGGTTATGGTTGGGTGCAGTTCTGGCCCCTCTCACGGGCCACCCCCTTTCCCCCCTCCCTGCAGGGAGCCCGGGCTGGCCCCATGCCCCCCCTTGGTGCCTCTGTGTCCCCTGTTCCCCTCCCTTGTTTCCCCTTACCCTTTTCCGGGGTGCCTCCTCCCCCGGTCCGGCTGATGTCTCTGGGGCTGCTGTGGGTGTTGTTCCTCCATCTCCCCCATCCTCAGCATGACCCCTGCCTCTCCCTCCTCCGCCTGCACTCCCTCCACCACTGCCACTGCCTCCTCCTCCTCCACCCTCGCTCTCTTGCCCACCGCTCTCTTCTGCCTCCCTCCTCGCTCCATCCTGCCACATTTCCCTGCTGCTTTTTGGCCTTTAAATCTCCCTCCAGTGCTGTGTTGTTGTTTGTTGCGTGGCAGCAGCGTTGCGTGCTTTGTCCCCAGCTGGGGATTATTTTCTTTGGTTCCGGTCAGTGATTGCCATCCAGACGTTACTTTTTGTTGTTTCCCGGTAGGAATCTCTTTAACCACGCTTTCAGAGCTTGTCCAGCGGGGAGCCCTGAAAGCCCGGTTGATTTTGACCCCATGTGGGTATTGATTGTGGTGAACATCTGGTGGGCGCCGAACAGATATTCAGGGTGCTTTGGCCCCGCCGCCGGATTGAGCGTGGTTCACTGTGGTTGAGCGTGATCTCATAATGTCTGAAAATACCCTTTGAAGCATCACACGCTGGAAGATTGTATATGCTGCCATCTATTTTGCCGAATTACAGTTGGCCTTGGTGTGCCTAAACATCTTCCTGACCTTCCTCTCTTCCTTATTGTTAGTGTCAGGAATGGGGTCACTAAAGGCCAGATATATCCACATATTCACCCTTCCATATTTTTTTCCCATGTTGACTGAAGGAGATGGACACCTATGTGTGCTGAAATGTCAAAATACCTTCCCCCAATGGGGGGGGGGGCTCCTTTCTTTGCGCAGAGTCACAACACCTACAGACCTGAGGGTTGGGCATTCCTTTTCAAACTTGAACGAACACCTGACTGGCTTGAATCCAGCCTTGCCTGGACAGGCTGAGTTACAGGGGACTTGTGGTGGCAAGTATCCTGGATTCCCACCCCCTGGCTTGGCAAAGGAACACATACCTCAATCCAACAAAAGTTCTGGGTGTCTGGACACTCCATCTGAGCTAACAGGGACCTGCACCCCCACCCATGCCCAGGGCAAGTGTTATGTCACCCCTGCAATTACAATGCTTCATTTTCTCACCCCAGAGCGAAGCCTGACCTTTCGAGTCCCTGCTGCTCCTGGATGGGTGGTGGATTCTACAATGGTTTGCTTGCCAATGTTGTGACTCTTTTCTCCAGAGCCGCCAGCCTCTTCACAAGCCCTTCAACCTGATGCACCTCTGTCTCTACAGGTCACCCCTGTAGCGCCTCAGGCTCCAAAACCTCCTCACTAGAGGTGTGCACCATGGGCCCATGCTATTTTTCATTTTTGGTTTTTAGTTTTGTTATTTAAATCTGTCATTTTCATTTTCATTCATATCAAATTTTAATTTTTGTTTTTGCTTTCATTTTCTATTAGTTTCAATGGAAAACACATTTTCAGCTGTTCATTTTTTGATTTTCATTCTATTTGGCTGAAGCTTGGAGTGATTGTACCTCCAATAGAAGGTATTAAGTGTACCAAATTCCAAAAAGATTGGATAAATGAATCCTATTTTATGAGCAGTTGAATTATATTATTTTGCAAAAATCTTCATATACATTCTTAGCTGTAACTTCATTGCCTCACATTTAATGTAGATTAAACTTGGAAAATGTATACCCCTTCCTACATTTACTATCTCTGCCAACATTCAGAAGGATTGGATAAAGGATCCTGGTGGTATAAGCAATTAACTTATAAATGTATGTCTGACTGTGACATCTTTGTAGTCCCAACCAGTGTACATGAACTTTGGCAGGGCTGTATATAACACTTTCACGATGATCTCTGCCAAATATCAGAAAGTTGTGATAAAGGGTCCCAATTCTATATGCCTGCACAGCATATGCAGAGAAGGAGCCTATGTCAGGGATTCACCTACGTGTCACTGTGGTATAAGATCTGTTTGTGATGCCAATTGGCCAGCAGAAATGTCGACTAAATATCCTCATTCTGTGCTGTGACCATCCCAACATCTTTCCCCCACTTGTTACTGGGAAGTCAAGCATTTGTTTAGGAAAGAGCCAACAGAGATTCTCGTATGTCCTCTGTCACAGTGCTGCAGGATGTGATTGTGATGATAACTGGCCAGCCTGGATGTGTAAACTTTGTTTACTGATTGATGGGATACTATCCCTAAAATCCCAGTTATGTCCCTTCTATGCCCGCCTGAGGGCCACCCCCAATGCGCGCCTCAAAGCCTCTACCGATTGGTTCTGTAAAACTGGAAGCATGCAGTAATTGGCCAGTTAATGTATCTGTCAGTCTTTTGGGTTGCTCCACATACTCCCTCCTACAGTCTCCCTCCCCCTTCCATGCCTGGTGCCTGTCTCTGACTGGCACTGCATGTACTGCTATTTATCTGAATAATCGTCTTAAAGGGAGCAACTTAAATTGCTTATAAAATTGGGTCCCTTTATCAAATTTTTCTGTAGTTTGGCAGAGATGACAGGGAAGGTATGTGATGCATTCCTGCTGAATGTCTTGTTAACAGGATGGAATATAAAAATATTACAGCTGGAAATGTATTTTTAAGTTAATGCCTTATACCATCAGTATCTGTTATTCAATATTTCTGAAAATATGGCAGGAATGTTAATCTTCTGGAGGGACATAATATTAACAGGTTTCATGCAAAATGGATGGAAGATAACAAAGTTGAAGCCATGAATGTGTATGGAGCTTTTCTTAAAATCACAATATTCAATTACTTCTAAAATCAGTTTCCATTATCTCATAATGTTGGAAATTGGTACACATAGTTACCTCCTTTGTTGGTATAATCTGCCCAAGTTTAATCAGAATTGAATAAGCATTAAAAACGCTATAGTCAGAAATATGTTTTTCATTTTTTCCTCTTTATTTTAAAAACAAAAAGTTGTTTTCATTTTTATTTTCATTATTATTATTTGTCATTTTCATTATTGCAATAACAATAATGAAAATGACAATTTTCATTATCATTATTGTAATAACAAAAATGACATGCACACCCCTACTCCTCACTGAAACAAGAAGGAACACACACACCCCTCCCATTCTCCTCCCACCAAGCCTTGACCTTCTAGAAACTGATAATTCTGCCTCAAAACAGGTGGCCATGCAGTGGGGTTGCTACCATCTGACATCTGCACAATTGGAGGGTAGTTAGACACTTGACCCCCCTCTGAGAGCTTCCCCTGCTGTCAATTGACTCATCATCTGCTCACATCCACCTATCCTCTCCTGAAGCAATGCCAAAATAGCCTCTGCTGATCCACCCAAAGGCCCAGGCCTTTGGAGGGGTCCCCCAAGCTGCACTTCTGTTCTCTACATTTGGGAGTCCTTTTACTGCCCTTTCTTGGCATAATGCCCTACCCCTCAGTGTATGCTCACCCCCACTTAAAAACACTGCCTAGGGCATGCAACCAAAAACTGGGAAGTGTCAACCACATGCCCCAGACTTTTCCAAGAGTAAGGTATAAGGTGATCCCACCTCAATGGACCACTCACCCGAGCCTTACTTCAAGAAAGGCCATGATTGTTGCAGTCACTTGCAGTACTACCCCTGCTGTCACAGTCAGTCCAGAGAGTACATTGCTGCTAGGGCCTGCTGATTCCTCTGGATTCCCTGAAGACTTACCAAGAGGTGCGGGGCTAATTGCATCTTCTTTACTCCCCACTGAAGTCCAACTTTGGCGGGGAACCCAGAAATTCCAATGATGCTGTGCCTCAAGTCCTGCACTTCACACCATGAGTGTGAGCAAGTCATGAGACTTGCTTCACACCAAACACTTGGCGCCGCCTAGCAATGCTCTGGGTTGCATCAAAACTCTCATAGCCTTCTGCCTTAAGGACTCCAAAATAGGGATGGGCGAACGTGGTTCGGAAGTTCGGAGTTTGGCCTAAACTCGGCCTGTTCAGATGACCGAACCAAACCTCTGAACTGAATGTTATGAGTTTGGGGGCGGGAAAACGTGACTTTGGGTGGGAAAAATGTGACTGGAAGGGGGAGACAACTGAGGAGCAGACTTCCTGGCACCAGGGGTGAACACCAGGAGTGGTTTCAGAGCCAAAAATACCGATACCGAAAAAAAAATGGTTTCGGTACCGATAGCACTTTTTTGAATGTTCGGCCGAGTTCGAACAAACCAAACTCTGCCGAACCGAACAGCTGAACCCAAACTTGGGTTTCTAACCGAACGTCCGAACATCTGAATGGCGTTCTGTTCACCCATCCCTACTCCCAAATCCCTGCTCCTTCTTGCAAACTAGGGAGCAGGACAAATGACCATCACCCCCAAGGGGTGGGGAATTGTGTTAGAAACAATTTCACTGAAGCATTATATTTTGAATTGAGCTTTGATTTCCTAATACAAAATGCTACCTGATTCCTAATACAAAATGTTACAAAATGCCTTGCTAACAGAATGTCCAAGTAACATAATAAAAAATAATAATTTCCCAGATGATGTTTCAGTTGACAGTTTCAACTTTAAACATCCTGTTTAAAACTACCATTTAAAGATTAGTTTGTTTACTGGTCATTTCAGACTTATTAAAGTTGTCGGACATCTTCTTACTTTTGAATTAATTTTAGTGTCACACAACTCATGCACTAATAACACATTTAAGACTATTTCACATCCTTGTCTTTATATTATAAAATGCAATATTATTAAATTTTAAATAAGTACTTCATTCTATCATAACCTGTCTTCTAATGATTTAATACAATGTAATTATAAAAACTAAATAATAGTGTAATATCTACAAATTTGAGATAATTATATTTTTCTTTTGCATGTTGATGAAGCACTTATTCAAATTTCACCCTATTATGATTACCATCCTCTGCTTGGTCATGGAGAAATAGTGTATCAAGCTTAATTACCTCAATTAGTATAATATCTGGCCGAATCAGGACCACTTACTGGCTGCTTGTTACACTATGGGTATTTTCAAACGTGAGAGTGGCCCAGTTTAACACACTTTAATGCGGTTTAAACTTGGTGCCACCATCATGTTGAAATGCTCCTGTCACATGTTTCCCCAGGCTAGATTCTGACCATTGTAGGGGGCTAGCCCAGGCTGTGAATCAAGGAAATCCCTGTGTCAAAGCCCAGGCTATCCCCTACCATGGTTGGGATCTGGCAATGAATACAATATCCGTGATGAATCCCAACCTCTAGGGTAAATGACAAAGCTTCAAGAGAAAGGAGCAAGCCAAGCAATTTAACTCCCAAACCTGTGCAAGTAGGAAAGAAGGGCACAGCATGTATAATAGTCACATTCAGTATCTGTCATCATAAATTGATCCACATGGAGCTGACAACCACATCACTACTTACACGAACAAAGCATCTCGCTATTAACAGAGCATATAGTGACAGTGTTTGACTCCTGAAGAAAATATCTTGGTCTTCTCAGAGTTCATGCCAGGAACCCTTGTCTTCTGAAGAGGACATCTACACTTTGAAGTTTGCAACAAGAGCACTAGTTCCTTTAAAAGTGCCTTTCTCTTTCTGGAGCTTGAGTCAGCAACACTTGACTCCTGGAGAGGGCATAGTTGCTCCTATGAAGCCTCCCACATCACAGCATGTTGACCTCCTACAAAGTCACTGGGGCCAATCCCATGCTCTGCCTCGTGCACAAATTGTGCACATGTCCATAGAGAGCACATTGTGCTGTGCCGATCTTGCTTGGGATTGTGGCCATTGGTTTTTGCACAGCTCTGCTTTGACATGTTGCAGTATGTTTATTTATTTATTTCAGTTTTCTTTTATTCTGCAACCCTCCTGCTAACAGAGCAGCTCGGGGTGGCTCACACACACAGAGTCAACAATTCACAATTTAAAATTCATTAAAAATACTAAAAATATACTAAAAATACACTAAAAGGGCAACACCAATCCCCCCCCACCCCTTATCCCACACCACCCTACCCGTCTCCCTCTCCAAAGGCCTGGCAGAACAACCAGGTCTTACACTGTCTTCAGGAAGAGGGGAGGTCTGGGGTCAGGCGGGCCTCCATTGGGAGGGAATTCCATGGCCTGGGAGCAGCCACTGAGAATGCCCTCCCCATCGTTGTCACCCGGGAAACCTGGAAAACTTTGAGTCGGGTATCCCCAGCTGACCACAGGGACTGCAATACGAGCCAGGGCCTGAGGCGGGTACTTGTTAACATTGTATTTAGAAAGTGAATTTAGAAATTCATGATTATTCTCTAGAAAGATGTTGATGCTGTTTCCAGACTGGCAGAAGAATATTGATAATGGGTGAAGACAGACATGATGCTAACCACCCTTGGTGGTCATTTATGCATGTTTCAGGGTTTCATAGGGCACCAATACAGCCCTGCAACATGGATAAATAACCACCAAGGGTGGTTAGCGTCATGTCTGTTTTCACCCGAAGACTGGAGGGTGTTTTAAGTTAGAAGTCAGACAATAAAAATAATATTTTTTGTAGTTTCATTATACATAATTAATTATGCCACAAATCATTGCTATGTTTATCTTTTTCGTAACAGTGCTTTTAAGCAATAGAGTTCTACTGATTACAATGAAGTTCTTATGTAAGGCATATTTGACCTAACATTTCCTTTCTTTACAATTTTTTTTTAGTTTCAGTATAGAACCAAACTATGACTTTCTCTATATCTATGATGGGGCGGACAGTAATAGCCCACTAATTGGGAGCTTTCAAGATAGCAAGTTACCAGAGAGGATAGAAAGCAGCTCATACTCAATGAACCTGGCTTTTCGAAGCGACGGATCTGTTAGCTTTACTGGCTTTCATCTGGAGTATAAAGGTAAAAACAATCATTTACTAATCTTCACTCACCCATCAATGCAGAGAATATGACAGAAAAGGATTTCCCTTATACATATATATATATATATGTATATATATATATTATAATCCATAGTAGTTAGGTTTGAATCAAGTCTCTCTCTATTTTTTTTTCCCTGTATGCATACCTTGCCTGATTTTTTCTGAATTCATACCTTTAACTTGTTTCAGGGTGTTTTTATTTGTTTGTTTGTTCAAAAAACATTAAAGGTGTGATTTCTCTATTCCTGTACCTTCAACAAATGATTTTACTGAAAATGTATATCCATCTATGTATGTTCAATACATACTTAATTTAAAGAAGAGCCATTAAATTTGCAAATTACTAAACTAAGTATTTGTCAAATAAGTGATCTGTGTATACCTTTTTGCATGGTAGACCATGATGATTATAGTATAGGGATGTGCGAACAGAACGGAGTTCGGATGTTTGGCCATTTTGCCGTTTGGCCCAAAAACTTAGTTTGGGTTCGTGGGTTCAGTCTGATGGAGTTCGGAACCCCACAAACGTTCAGAAACATTGGCCGCCTAGAGGCTTGGGGTTCTCCAGAGGTGCCTGTGGGGGCATTGTAGGCCGTCAGAGACACAGCAGCAGCAGCAGCAGCAGCAAAGACCAGGAAGGCTAGGGACTTGGCACCCCGGTTTGCCTGGACAGGCAGGCTCGGTGCTTGGCCCCTGGGGGTGCCCGTGGGGGCATGGCTGGCCATCTGAGACTCAGCAGCAGCAGACATTGGATTGCCCGGGCACAGAACCCATGATACAAGCAGCGGCATCAGCAGCAGACATTGGATTGTCAGGGCACAGAACCTATGGCCAGCAGCAGCAGACATCGTATTTCTGGGGCACAGAATCTATGGCACAACAAAGGCAGCAGAAGCAGACATTGGATTTCTGGGGCACAGAACACATGGCACAGCAGAGGCAGAAGTGGCAGCAGCAGCAGACATTGGATTGCCTGGTAACAGAACCCATGGCACAGACAACAGAGGTGGCATTGGCAGCAGCAGCAGACATTGGATTTCCCATTAGCAGAACCTGTGGCACAGCAGAGGCGGAATTGGCAGCAGCAGCAGACATTTGATTGCCAGGGCACAGAAATCGTGGAACAGCAGAGATGGCAGCAGCAGGATTTGCTCGTGCGCAGCACCCATGGAGCCAGGATGGTAGGATTTGCCAGGGAAGAGCTCCCATACAGCAACATTAGGCAGCAGCAGGATTGCGTTGGCACATTTGGATTTCCCAGGGCAGAGCACTCATGGACCAGCAGACAGCAGCAGCGGGATTACTAGGCCAGTGGGGCACATCACCCAGGGTTGCCAGGGAAGTCAGACAGGCAGTGTGACATGAGCATCAGAAGGCAGACTGAGGCAGGGTTTGATCTTGGCAACCTGGGCAGGCAGACAGGCACTTTGGCATGAGTATTGGAAGGCAGACTGAGGCAGGGTTTGAGGTTAGCAACCTGGGCGGGTGGGCAGACAGTGTGGCATGAGAGGCAGTAGGGAAGGCAGGCTGGAACCTTGGCAGAGCACTCAGATAGACTGGCGAAGACTGTGCAGCAAGAGAGAGAGCCAGTCAGATAGGTGGGCCGAGATCATCTAGACAGAGGCTGGATTACAGGTTTAGAGCTTCCCAATGTAGGGATGGGCAAACAGAATGCGGTTCGGATGTTCGGTCGTTCGGTTCGAAACCCGAGTTCGGGTTCAATGGCTCAGTTCAACGGAGTTTGGGTTGATCCAACAGTCAAAAATAGCACTATCAAAACCAAAACCAAAACGAAACTGAAACTTGTGGTTTTTTGGTTGCCTGAAAAGACGTTTTTCCTGCCCCCGAACTCACCCGAACTCATCCAAACACAACCAAACTGTTCTGTCATTTAAGAGTTCGGTTTGGACATTCGATTCGGACGTCTGAACAGACCGAGTTTGGTCCAAACTCCGAACATCCGAACCGCGTTCGCCCATCCCTGTCCCAATGCCACCCTGCATCATGAGGTCAGTCATATAGGCCAGCTGAGGCCATCTACTCAGAGAGAGAGAGAGGCAAGGCAGGCACCGGGCATTGGGAGGGAGGGACAGCACCTGAGCAGCAGCAGCCCAAATTGAGGAGGAGCCCTGTCCCAAGTCTACCCCTGGCATAGGATGGCGTGTGCCACTGCACAATCAATCCATGTCCAGGGGCAGCTCAGGAAATCCCAGCAGTGGAAGGTTCACCTTGATAAAAAGCAACTGCTCCACCAACTTGGCCCCCAGTCTCAGGCGGTGCGACGAGCAAATGTCCCCCACCATCGAGAACACCTGCTCGCTGGGGACACTCGTTGGTGGTCAGGACAACAGGCCCTTGGCCACTTTTGACAAAGTCGGTCACACGTTGGACTTGCCGGTCCAGTAGTCCAAGGGATCACTGCTGGGATCGATGCAAGGATCGTCCTCCAAGTAGCTCTCCACTGCTGCTGAGGTGCTGTTGTACTCCCTCACATAACTGTCCTTTGGCACCACCTCTACCACTGCCCTCAGCCACGCTGTCTGCCCTGCTGCGCACAGGCCCATGCTCACCAGTGTGCCCTGCATGTACGAGCTGCTTCTACTGCTCAGCCTGCTGCTGGTGCTGCTACTGCTAGGGCTGTGGGTAAGGATAGACCCCGTTGGCTGAAAGGGGTGGCTGCTCCCACTCCCACCATCCCCAGGGGCATCCTCCAGAGCTCTCTCTGCCTGCCGGACCCTCTCCACCAGCTCACCCTTCCAGTGGCCATAGAGCTGCATCTGGCATGCCACGCTGCCAGTGACCCTGGGGTCCAGCATGGTTGTCAAAACATGTTCCTGCCACTGCAGGAGCTCATCAAACTGCGCCTTTAGCCCTGCTTTCAGCTGCCACACCAGGGCAACCATCTCAGCCACCAGCTTCTTGCCCTATGGGCCACAATTCTGCCCCTGGATAATCTCATCCAACCTCCTGTGGAGACTCTGGAGCAGAGGGGTCACTTGGCTGATGGTGGCCATGTAGGAGCTGATGGTCTCCGTAACGGCCAGGAATGGTCTCAACACAAAGACCGTGAGCCAGGATCTGCCATTCTACCCCATTGTACCCTGGAGGTGCCCTACTTTCTGTCACCAGTTGAACCTAATGCATGGCGGCTTTCTGCTCGAGAAGCCACTCAAGCATCAGGAATGTCAAATTCCACCTGGTGGACACATCCTGCACCAGCTGGTGCACTGGGAAGCCTTGCTCTGTGTGCTTTGCCCAGAGTAGGTCGCTACCCTTCACGCTCCGGTTAAAGAAATGGGGCAGCTTCCTCCCCCCTCGATCAGGGAGCTAAGTGTCCATCCCCCAATCCCCTTCTCCCCCAAGCCCAGAGCGTCCGTGACCACCAGTTAAAGGGTGTGTGTGGCACAAGGGATGCTGGTGAAGCCCCCCTTGTGGACTGCCCCCAATATGTTGGCCATGTTGTCTGTTACCACACACCCCTTGGTGAAGGACACACCTGGCGTGACCCACTCCCTCACCATGGCGGTCAGGGCTGCCTCGATGTTCTAAGCAGTGTGGGGGCTGCCCATTACTTCCACCTGAAGCAGGGCTCACCTATACCCTGCTTCGGGACCCCTCCTGCCACTAACAAATGCTACCTCCGGGTCCTGCCACCAGTGCATCGTCACTGCCAGGTAGGCATGCTGCACGCTTTGACTCGACCACAGGTTGGTGGTGAAGTGGACGGTGGCACTCCCAGCCCCTGCCAGCTTCTTCCTCACCCACTCCTTTAAAGCCAGGTACAAGGCTGGCACCACCTACCGACTCAGGGTGGTGCATGAGGGCTGCTTAAACTGGGGGGCCAGGAAGCCAATCAGGCACCTAAACCCTATGTCCCCTACCACCAAGAGGGGCTGCCCATTGAGAGCTATCATTTTCCCCAACATGTGCATGGCTTTCAGTTGAAAGCTACGCCGCCCTCCACGTCCTGCAGCTGCCGATGGACTCGGCAGCTGCTCCCCCCCAGTTCCTCCCTGGTGCATTGACGCTGCTGCTGCTGTTTCCTCCTAGCAGCAATACCACTCCTGTTGCTAGAGTTAGCTGCTCTAGGACACTTGCCCACTGATGGAGGCAGACGACTAGCCGCTGCAGTTGGGAACCCGCTGGCGTCCACTGCCCCTGCCTGCCCGCTTAACAGCACAGTGCTGTGGCATGCCTTGAGGTGCCTCGCCATGGGAGTTGTGCCAAGGTTGGTGCCACCAGTGTGCCGTCACTGCTAGGTAGGCAGCCAAACACCAGGTAAGCACCTGACTGCCGGGTCTGTGTCTTCAGAAAAGGAGAGGTGAAGTTGTGTATCATTGGTTCACTGATGACATTGTATGCCAAACCCTCTAACAACCTCACCCAAAGGCTGCAAATACATGTTGAACAGGAGGGGGGACAGAATAGAACCCTGCGGGACTCCACACATGAGATCCTGGGGAGATGATGAACACTCCACGAGAACCACCCATTCAGTTCTCCCGATCAGGAATGAGCGGAACCATTCAAGAACAATTCCTCCCACCCTGGCCTGGTCCTGTAGGTGAGCCACCAACATCTCATGGTAAATGGTATCAAATGCTGCCGACAGATCTAATAAAATCAAGAGACCATCTGATCTGATCTAATTAATGGTACAGGTCGTCGACCAAAGCCACAAGCATAGTCTCAGTGCCAAACCCAGGGCAAAAACCGGACTGCGAGGAATCTAGAAAACTGACCAAATCCAGATGCCCCTGAAGCTGCTGAGCCACCACCCATTCAATAACCTTCCCTAAAAAGGCAAGGTTAGAGATGGGCCAATAACTAGCAGGGGAGCCAATGTCAAGAGATGATTTCTTGAGCAGAGGCTGCACCACCAACTCTTTTAGACAGTCCAGCACTCTGCCCTCCCTAAAGGAGGCATTGACAACCTCGGTCAGCAATGGCCTTAACATCTCCTGGCAGACCTTGACCAGTCAGGACGGGCATGGATCTAATTCACAGCAGGTGGCTCTAACCATCTCTAACCAAGGATATCTGCAGCGTCAGCAGGTGACACCCACTGAAATTGATCCCATGAAATTAAACAAGGCGGGGCCTCCATAGCCTCAGGTTCATCTACTGCTATAAGTGTGGTGTCGAAGTCATGATGAATCTGAGTGATTTTTACCCACAAAAAAGTTGACAAACATGTCACAGTGAGCACTGGAAGATTCTAGTTCTAGGTGGAGAGAGGCTTGACTGACCAGCCTCTGCACCACCCAGAAAAGTTCAGCTTGATGTGACTTCGCAGATGCTATGAGGGTAGCAAAGAACGCCTTCTTTGCTGTCCGCACAGCTACAGCATATGCTTTCAAGCTAGCTCTATGCTGCAATCAGTCAGCTTCAGTGCGAGTACAATGCCACCATCACTCTAACCACTGTCCTTCCTGCTTCATCTGTCGCAAATCCTCTGTAAACCACAGGGACCTGCATCATGAACATCCAGGAAGCGGATGCCTAGGAGCAGTTCAATCGATGGCTTCAATCAGCAAGATGTTCCAAAGAGCTACGAGGTCATAGAGCGATCGACCATCGGGATTGAGATGTAATTCCAACCCCTAGAGCATTCTGGAACCTATGGAAGGTCTCTGGGGGCGAACCAACCAAACTGGTTCAACACCCCTCTGGAGGCAGACATGAACCAGGAGACTGGCCCGGAGGAGATAATGATCCAACCATAACAAGGGCACAGCTGACACATCCCCCACCACCAGATCCCCTGCCTTAAGGCCGGTGCAGAATATCAGATTGAGGGTATGTTCTATATCATGTGTTGGACCAACAACCCTCTGAGATACTCCCTTGGTTGTCATGATGGCCATGAACTCACACTCTGCTCCCCCAAGATTGTTGTCAGTGTGGATATTGAAATCCACCAGTACTATAGCCCTTGGAGATTGCAAGACCACCTCCGACACCAATTCAGCTAGAATAGGGATGTTGCTGTACAAGTAGGTGTGCAGTATATCAGCAACAGCCCTAATCTTTCTCCGGCCAAATCAGTCACAAGATGGACGCCCTCTATACCCAAAATAGTCTCCACTGGATACCTCCTCACAGACCAAGTGTCCTTAAAAATAATGGATAAACTGCCCCCCTGCCCTTAGGTAGGGGCTGATGTGTCAGAGTACCTGGCCGGAACAAAGTCAGCCAGGATTGGCCCCGACTCAGTGTCCAGCCAGGTCTCTGCAATACACATGAGGTCGGCCGATTGATCCAGGATTAAGTCATGGATTATTATAGATTTATCAACAACCAACCTCGCATTGATCCGCAGTAGTCCTAGACCTGGGGCCTTCCCATTCTCAGTCACCACACCACCTGCTCGGGGGTCAGTGAGAAGGACATGCGCCATGTGCCTATCTCTGTTCACTGCTGTTATTAGCCTCCTGGAGGGACCATAATTGCCATGTGTGGCACAGTTACAGCGCAGAGGCTTGAACATCATGACTTTTGATCTGAGACAATTTAGGTTCTCTTTTGAAGACCTTGAGTCAATAGTTTCCTATATCACTGCTGGTGCTTCCCTTTCCTTCCACTCTCCCTCCATCTCTTTCAGAATGTAAAAACAGAAGCTCAGTGGCTTTAAGAAGTGCCACAAGAACATCACATGTACATAACAGAGACACTACAATATTCTGATCTGTGGAGCAGATCACAACCAGCTTATCTGTGAGATTTGCTCATGGATGTTTCTATGAGCCATCAGATTTTGGACAGAGGACCTGAGAATCATCAGTGCTTCCTTAATTAGACATATAAAGTTTTTTGAAAGAACTTGAGCTATCCAAAGCATTCCAGTAGCTAAGCATGGAAATTATCCTGTCACCACCCAAATGAGCATAGATCTCCAAGCTTCATTTCAACAATACAGTGAGATATCACCAAAGCACCTAACACAATTGACATTCTTGACTCCTCAAACCTTCCTCTTTGTGGCATCTAATACAGACTTAGATTCATTCATGAGATGAGTGAAATATACTCAACCAGAGGAATGACCTGACTGGGAGTTACTGGTCAGTAGCATTGCTTCAGTAGTTAATCAGGCTTCTGTGCTGATCTCAAAGCAAAGTCAAGCATAGTTTAGGCTGGTGATCGTCATGGCTTCTTAGGTTGAGAACTGCAGTGTCTCTGTCATAGGTGCTCAGAGAGCAAAAAGGCGTATTGCAAATTCGAGTAGAAAAACAAACAAACAGGTATGTTATGAAAAGGCCCATGCTGATGCTGTTATCCTATATGTGTCTGCTTCACAGACATCTTCTTTCCATGTTGATTTGTCAACAATGTTAGGTTTCTATGAGTAAACTGAAGGTATCGTCTATTTCATTTCTCGTATAGGCCCTTTTCACACAGACACTCCTAACACTGAAAAAACGGGTGTTACATTTTATTATACATGTTGCAGGACTGCAGGTGTGCTCTATGGGTGCCCTATAACATGTATAATAAAATGTAACACCCATTTTATCATTGTTAGGAGTGTCCGTGTGAAAAGGGCCATAGTTTAGCTGTATTTCAGTAATAACATATTTTACATCACTTAGCAAGCATGGGGATCTAGCACAACTGCATCTTTGGAGAAGGGGAAATGAACGTACTTGCTGTTCACTGCAAATGCATATGCTGTGACAGATGACCACTCATCCAGCCCTCCAATTCCATTGTTTAGTGTTCTGAAACTATTTACTAGTCAGGGGTGTAGCTATCATAGGGACATTTGTCCTGGGGCCTAAGGTGGGGACAGGGGCCCACAAATCATGTCCTGTTGGGGCATGGCTGGGTGGAGACTGAGTTGAGTGAAAGCACCTGCAGCATGTGGGACCCACTTGGCGGATGGCACAGAATGGAGTAAGCCCTGGCAGTGGTGGCACAAGGCAGGTAGCACAGCCACCAGGCTCCAGGGCTCAGGTGCAACAAGTGGAGGGAAGGCGCTCAGGGGAGGAAGGAGGAGAGAGGTTGGGACTGGGGAGGGGGCGGGGGGAGTCAATTTTCTTTGCACCTGGGCTCATTCCAATGTAACTGTGACTAGTATTATGTGCAGATGAGAGACTATTCCTTCTCATTCTGTTTCTTTTGCACGCACACACGTACACTTGCACATAAGCAGAGTGCAGTTTATTTTTTGTGTGTGTGTGTGTGTGTATATGTATGAGCATCCATCACTGTGGTATTTGAACATCTCTGAACATCATGAAGTATACACTTAAAATCTATTTCTCTCTGAAGTGACTTGACTTTGTGTTTAACTTTTTGCGAAGATGTGTTTTTGGTGACTCAATTCTCTTCTATGATTAATGTCACATTGCGGGCCAGTTGTCGATATAGTTCTGGCTGCAACGCAGATGGGTCTGATGGTTCCATATGCCATGGCAACAACTTGATTTGAGTGAACATGTTCTGCTAATAAAATAGGCCAAGCCCATGAAGGTCTTTAAAAATCAGAATGGGTGCTATCTTGGTTCTGAACGAAATATTGGGGACATGTTTTCAGTGGCCTTTGGGGCTGAACAATAGGCTCCCACTTTATTGTGATCCTGTTTTGCTAGAAAAGAACTGAACAATAGGATATGGAGGCTTTCTAGCATCCAGTGGCATATGGCAAGCCCTTATGGAATCCAAGGATTCCAAAATGTTTTCAATGGGAGGTCTTTGTCTGGTCTTTTCTGGTGGCTTGTAGAGCAAAGATCTTTGATCACACATATCTTAAAGAACAGTAATTGTAGGTAGGTAATGATTTTTATTTCTTCTTTCTTATCAAAGCATTTGAATTGTAATCCTGAATTAAATAGGTCTGAATACTAAAGAGAAGTAAAGTTCAAAGATGCATTTTCTATTATAACAAATATTTTTATAAAAGTATATTTTTAATTTAAAAATTTTATAATCGAAATATAATTTCTATTATAAAAATATATATTTAAAAAAAAACATTAGAAGGTATTTCCTCTTTAAAGGCCCCAACCAAATTCTGCTGAAGTCATTGAAAGTACTCCCATTGATATCAGTGGATTTTGGATCAAGGACCAAGGGAGATAAACTAAGATAATAACATTTTAAGTAATCCCTACTTAAAACAGAACGCCATTCGGATGTTCAGACATTCGGTTGTTCGGTTCGAAACCCGAGTTCGGTTTCGGTTGTTCGGTTCAGCGGAGTTCGGTTTGTCTGAACTCGGTTGAACATACAAAAAAGTGCTATCGGAACCGAAATAGAAATTTTTTCAGTATTGGCATTTTTGGCCCTGAAACCACCCCTGGTGTCCATCCCTGGTGCCAGGAAGTCTGCTCCTCAGCTGCCGCCCCCTTCCAGTCACATTTTTCTCAGCCAAAGTCACATTTTTCCCACCCCCGAACTCTTCTGAACCCTTCCGAACTATTCGGAAGTTCGAGTGTTCGGTTCAGAAGTTCGGTTCGGTCGTCCGAACAGGCCGAGTTCAGGCCAAACTCCGAACTTCCGAACCGCATTCACCCATCCCTAATTTTAAGATACCTAAACATATTTATAATTATTTCTGAATAATTGCAGTAGTTTCTGAGGGATATCACACTTGATTATACACATGTATTAGCATGCATGTGTACATACGTTTGTTTGAGAATGACTAAATGCATATCTTATATTTATTCATTTTACATCACAACTAAAGTCAGGATATTTATGTTGCAAGAATTTTGCCCTTTATAGCCAACCACCACCACCCACTTTCTTAGTGCAATCATTCACTGAGAATACATTGGGGACAATCCAGTGGCCTGCATATACCACCCTCAGGTACCATGTGTAGGCCAGAACACCATGCTAGAGTGTGCGTGTTCTGGCCTGCGCACAGTGCCTGCGGTTGCACCGGGTGGCATACGCGGGCTGCTGGATTGTCCCCAATGTGATGCAATGTGTCAGAATGTCACAAACAATGATGTCTCATCTCTAAATCTGGAGGAATACCTATTGACAGTGCTTAGATATAATTTTACACATTTTAAGATAACAGTTATTTTCTTTCCTCCATGCTACATGGGAGCATCAGAACTGTAGATAGAATGTGTAATTTCCAATGAAAACCTTTGAAACAGATTTAAAAAATGAACAGGTTCTTTTACAATATAAAGGGAATGTAATATAAATAATAGAAAGGGTATCTTCTGTGTTTGTTTGAGATGATGCAGATGAAACTTAAACAATTATTATTATTATTATTATTATTATTATTATTATTATTATTAACAAACATTTATATAGCATGAGCAGTGTACCTGGCACTTTACAAAGTAATAAAATAGATACAGTTCCTGCCCCTAGGGCTTACAATCTGAGAGACAGGAGCTGGGGGAGAGACATAGGAAGGGGAACAGAGGGAGAGACAAGGGGTCTAACATTCATGAAGATTCGAGGTTTCAGGTACACTTATTTGGCTTGGTTATGATGAGAATGACAGCAGACAGGTCCATGTGGCAAGGATAGGGCTAAACAGACCGTAGGTATAGGAAATAGTGACTCAGCAGGATAAAGAGTCAGACAGAGCAGAGCGAAAGAGGTGAGTTTTAAGGAGAGATTTGAAGGTATGAAGGGAGGGGGCAAGGCGGATGTGGACAGGGAGGGAGTTCCAGGCATGGGGG
>QEPC01013456.1:726223-770252 GCA_003113815.1 Sphenodon punctatus | reverse complement strand
TGCACTTGAGACCTCGCATCTTCATGAATGTTAGACCCCTTGTCTCTCCCTCTGTTCCCCTTCCTAAGTCTCTCCCCCAGCTCCTGTCTCTCAGATTGTAAGCCCTAGGGGCAGGGACCGTGTCTATTTTATTACTTTGTAAAGTGCCAGGTACACTGCTTGCGCTATATAAATGTTTGTTAATAATAATAATAATAATAATAATTCAGTTTGTCAATTTGCTCTAGAACATCCTCCAGTGTCACATTGATTTGTAACAGCTCTTCCAATTCCTCGCCCACAAAGCAAGGATCAGGCGTGGGTACCTCCCCCAAATCCTCCGCAGTGTAGACCGACGCAAAGAACTCATTCAGCTTCTCTGCAATGTCCTTATCCTCTCTGAGAGCCCCTTTTACTCCCTTGTCATCTAATGGCCCAACTGACTCCCTAGCAGGCTTCTTGTTTCTGATTTTTGAAAAAGTTCTTGTTGCCTGTTTTTGCCTCTTTAGCAAGCCTCCCTTCAAAATCTCTCTTGGCCTGCCTTATTAATACTATACATTTGTGTTGCCAGTGTTTATGCTCTTTCATATTATTTTCATTGGGACTAGCCTTCCATTTCTTAAAGGATGGGTTTTTGGCTTTAATAGCCTCCTTCACCTCCCCATTTAACTACAGTGGAAGACGTTTGGTCTTCCTGCTTCCTTTTTTAACTTGTGGGATGCATTTAATCTGGGCTTCCAGAAGGGTGCTTTTAATCAGTCTACATGACTCTTGCAAACTTATAGCCCTTGCAACTGGGCTTTTTAGTTTCTTTTTAACTAGTTTCCTCATTTTGTCATAGTCTGCCTTTTTATAGTTAAATGCTACTGCTGTGCTTTTGTTTATCTTTCTCTGTACAGAAATTATGTCAAATGTGATCATGTTATGATTGCTATTGCCTAATGGGTCCGCCACAGATACTCCTTGCACCAGGTCCTGTGT
Organism: Sphenodon punctatus; assembly: GCA_003113815.1. Lineage (NCBI taxonomy): Eukaryota > Metazoa > Chordata > Lepidosauria > Sphenodontia > Sphenodontidae > Sphenodon > Sphenodon punctatus. Next base: position 769,292 of record QEPC01013456.1, on the reverse strand, counting down.
GCTGCTCTTCCTCTCATTGGTTCCAGATCCAGCTGTTCTAGGAATCAGTCATTTAGGGCATCCAGAAATTTGACCTCCACATCCTGCCCCGAGGAAACATTCCCCCAATCAATATTAGGGTAATTGAAGTCACCCATTATTATTATCTTGCCAACTTTAGTAGCCTGTCAAATCACTTTTAGCATTGCTTTATCAAAATTCACCCTGTAAGCTACTTGATTAATAGCCATTAATGGACGTACCCTCTAAGAACTTATCAAGTCCTTTTTTAAACCCAGCTACACTACCTGCCTTGACAACATCCTCTGGCCACAAATTCCATAAGTTAATTATGCATTGAGTGAAAAAGTACTTCCATTTATTTGTTTTAATTCTGCCGGCAGCTAGTTTCATGGAATGTTCCCTAGTCCTAAAACTATTTGAGAGGGTAAATAACTATTCCCTATCTACTCATTCCACACCACTCAAGATTTTATAATCCTCTATGATGTTTCCTCTAGGTCTTTTTTTCTTTAAGCTGAAGAGACCCAGCTTGTGAAGCCCCTGTTTGTACGGAAGCCGTTCCATACCCTTTATAATTCTATTTGCCCTTCTCTGTACCTTTTCTAGTTAAGCTATGTCTTTTTTGAGATGAAGCAAACAGAACTGCACACAATATTCCAGGTGGTAGGTAGGTAGGTAGGTAAGTGTTTATTAGCCATAGGCCATAACGATACAAACATAAGTATTCCATGTGCGATCGCACCATTGATGTGTATAGAGGCATTATGACATCCTCAGTTTTATTCTCTATCCCTTTGCGAATAATTCCTAACATTCTGTGTGCTTTTTTGACTGCTGCTGCACATTGGGCTGAGGATTTCAGTGTATTATCCATAATCACTCCCAGATCCTTTTCCTGAGTGGTAACTTCTAGCTTAGTACCCAACATTGTTTACTCATAGTTTGGATTATTTTTCCCTATGTGCATCACTTTACACTTGTTTACATTAAATCTAATCTGCCATGTAGATGCCCAGACACCCAGTCTTCACAGTTTGCATGTTTTAACTACCTTGAAAAACTTGGTCTCATGTGCAAATTTGATCACCTCACTCTTAACTCCCTTTCTAGTTCATTACATTAAACAGCACCGGTCCCAGTACAGATCCCTGAGGCACACCACTTTTTACATCTCTCCATTGTGAAAACGGAACATTCAGTTCTACTCTTTGCTTACTTTTAATATTATTAATCTTATAAACAAGCAAATCTTGATCTGTTAAATCAGATGTTGAAATATTCTCCTTCACTACCATCCTACTTCTCAAATTAAAAAAATTAGGTACAGCAGTCTTCTTGTTTTCTTGCTATGTATACTATTTATTGAAATCATGTTCTGCTATTTGGTTAATGGAGTTACATGCCAAATATTCAATTACTATTTATTTTATTCCTGTGAATATTACAGGTATTCTTTGAAAAATCGGAGGCTCTATTTGAATGGAACATTTGATGTGCTTTACAATTCTTGTCATTGATATAGCCACTATTTATATGACAGATGGAAGGGGCAGGGGACAATAGTACAGAAATATGTGTAGTCAAATCTTTTAAAGATTTTAAGGTACACCTAATGAGATACATTCTAGAAATCACTTCCTAGTGAAGAGTGGGTTAAATAAAAACCTAAATGAATAATAAAATGATAACATAAGCTGCACTCACACCTGACCCAGTGTGGCGGCGGCCAGACCCGTGAGGGAACACGTGGCAGCAGGGAGGAGCTCGATCGTGGAAATAGCTCCTGAGCATACGGGCTTCTGCCGAGGCTTCCCTCACGCATGTCGGGGCAAGATTTTGTGTCCTGATATGTGTGAGGGAAGTAGCGGAAGAAGCGCATCTGCACAGGAGCTACTTCTGCCATCGGGCTCCTCCCCACTGCCACGTCTTTGCTCTTCCGCCACCGCTGCTGCAGGTATGATTACAGCTGTAATTGTAATATTTAAAATTAGGGGAAAGAGGCAGTTTTCTGCTTCTTTAATTTGAAAAGAGATGAATTGCTGATGACTTTTTATTTTTTTCTATGAAAGATTTGAGTGGAACAGAGTAGTTTTTTAGCAGCTTCTGTGTCATTCATTAAATAATTTTTCAATTGTGAATTTTCCAAGAATTTATATTAGAGACTATTTTAACATTCACTATTTTTTACATCCAGCTCTTTTCAGGTTGGTTTTGTCACCCATGATACTGTGCATCAGGTATTAGTCTAGGTTTCCTTCCTCAGCCCATTCCTTCCTGATCAGAGGGACAGTCCACAGAGGAAAAACGAGTATATTATTGCCTCTTTTGCAAGCCTCCCTTCAAAATCTCTCCTGACCTGCCTTATTAACATTTTACATTTGCGTTGCCAGTGTTTATGCTCTTTCATATTATTTTCATTGGGACTAGCCTTCCATTTCAGAAGGCAAGAATCAAGAAGCAGTGTTGTGTTAGAGAGATCTATGTCTACTTCTCTTCAGCTGGAGGAAAGATCAGAGAGGTGTATAGAAGGAGAGAGAATTAAATGGAATTTAAAAAGAAGGCAATTACTTTTATCCTGTGAGCTTGGAGAAGGTATGGAAGCACCCCAGGAATAACCTACTCATAACTGCCCTTGTCTTTTTACTTTTCAGCAAAGCTACGAGAGTCATGTTTTGATCCTGGTACTATAATGAATGGCACAAGACTTGGAATGGATTATAAATTGGGGTCAACAGTCACATATTATTGTGATGCGGGATATGTTCTTCAAGGGTATTCTACGCTCACCTGCATTATAGGGGATGATGGAAGACCTGGGTGGAACAGAGTACTACCCAGCTGTCATGGTAAGACCTCTTCTTGATTTAACAGACATGGGACATTTTAAAATGGACTGTGGTGGGTGGGGGGATGGGTGTGCTGCCACGCTGGGTAGAGGTGGGTGTGTGCCTGTACACTCACCTCCACCCACCGAGCATTGGGCATTGTAGCCCACTGCTCCATGAGTGGGTGATGGGTGGAGGTGGGTGTGGAACGAGAGCACACACACATCCCCACCCATACCCCACAGTATTAACACGGGCACCTCCACCCATCTCCACACAACACAACTGAGTTGAGATGGGTGGGGACATCTCGTGTGAAAAGGGCCATGTAGATAATTAAAGAGTATATATGTATTTTATGTTGATTTTTTTAAAACTTCCTGTTTCCTAAGATTCGTGTTGTTTTCTGCAGCATATCAAAAACGAAACTACTTGAAATAATAAATTTAACTATCATGGACAAAAGCCTTAAAGTGTGGGCATTGTCTGTAATTTCAGTGATGATGCTAAGGAATACATGTATGACTGAAGCTAGCATGTGGTATGAGAAGACAGACAGTTCCGCTTCAATGCTAAGAGTTTACGTTTTTTTTAAGCCGCTCCCCAAATCGGACTGTTGGTGAACAGCTCTTGTTCCTTCTAGCAAAACCAGTTATCTTTATGTACTGGAATTCCTGAGGTACTTTTTCACTAATGCATAGATCTTAGATCCCATAATATCTGACTTCAGACCCTGGTTGTGCCTCCAGACAGTGGGGCTGATCCCATGTCTCCCTGCCCCCGTGTGAAGCCACGTGTACACAGTCACACATACGTACAGCCGCATGGTTAGCTCGGGTGCCGTAGGCCCTGTGCTCTGTGTGTGCAGTTTGTATGTACGACCATGTGTGTACACATGGTACTCTGCAGGGCATGGGATCAGTCCCACTAATGCCACAAAAGTACTTGGGGTGGGATACTTGATGTTTTAGCTTTGAATTGTGCCACATCATAGCCCTTTCCAATATTGAAATGTAGCCAGATTTTGCCACAGATAAAGGTCTTACTCTACAAGTACCACTGTGCTTGCAATTCTGTTGACATGAAATGCAAATGTGATCTAAGTGTTAGATGATCAAGGACTTCAATCTTTAGATAACTTTATGTTGGCTAATACTTCACTTTATTTTATTTTGTGTTTGAGAGAAAAGAAGCAGAGATTCACTACGATTCTCTTGCTTACCCCTGCAAGTTTTCTGAGAAGTTTTCCAGCAAAAAAAACCTCCCAGCTGGTTTAAGTACATGCTGTAAGGTGAAGTTAGTGGACCAAAAAAATAAAATAAATCTCATCATATATGTTTAATTGTCCAAAGGGACAAGACACAGAGGAATTCTTGCTCTTTGTGTTGGAATCTGATCTGAATATAGTTCAAATGAAATTATAACTGGCTACAAAGTTGTAGTGCTCAGGAGAATTGGAGGGTTGAAATGGTAGATTGTTAAATAACTTTGAGCCAACAATGGTCATTTTTAAATGGACCGAGTTGGGTGGGAGGATGGGCATGCGGCTGTGGTGGGTGGAGGTTCCCACGGACGAACACCCACCTCCACGCATGGAGCATCGGGCATTGGAGCCCATTGCTCTGTGCGTGGGTGATGGGTGTAGTGCAGGAGCGTGCACGCACCCCCACCCATCCCCGCAGCATTCACACGGGCGCCGCCACCCATTTCCACACAGTGAAACTGCATGGAGATGGATGGGGGCGTCTCATGTGAAAAGGGCCAAAGTGATGTTTTCATGCCAAAAAAGGTGAATGCCATTTTGGGTTGTATGCATCATATCCAAGCCAGAGGAAGCAATTATTCCACTCTACTCAGCACAGTCCAGGCCTTGGTTGGAAGAAAGCATCCATTTTTGGATTCTAGATTTTAGGAAGGGCATTGACTAAGTGGAAAAATGTGGAGTTGGAAACTGGAATAAGGGTCCATGAGAAAATATTAAAAGCAATGGTACAAGTTTAGTCCAGAAAAGGAAATGTTAAGGAAGAACACAAACATAGTTTTGAAATACAGTGCAGCCAAACTCTGAGTTCAACTAGATGACTCTCAAGGTCCTTTCCAACTGTAAGAGTCTATGGACACGAATTAAAATGAAAATCTGGTTATACTTTGTGTGCATCGTGGCCCTCAGCATGTTTCATCACAGTCAGTGCTATAGTGTACAGTGCAGTGTTGCAATTAGTAGTAAATAAATAATTTTATTCACTTGGTCATAGCCATAGCATATACACATAACAAACTACAAACATAGACATACATCTCATATACATTAATTTATAAATTAAAATGGAAAAAAGAAAAATCTCAATCCCAAGGTGACTCAGCTATCACCCTACTTATCCCAAGGGAAAAGTATCTCAGGGAATTTTCTATCAGTATCATTACAAGTAACTCAAACTGGTATTTAAGCATGATATAAAGCATACTTTGTCACAGAGTTACTTAAATCAATTATAACAATAGCCCACTACAATTCATAGATCATCCAATCCTCAGAATAATGTATTTACATCCCAATCTCACTAGCTTTGTCCAAGGACCCTTCCCTTCATATAATAGGGGAGATCTCCCTTCATCACTTATAAATCCCTCATAACTCCACTCCAGTGTACCATGTCAACCAGTTACACTTTCCCCTCCTGTTCCTTCCAATGTCAAAAATTGCTCAAATCTCGTTCTCCTAATGATAGCTTGTGTTAAATACTTAGCAATTATGATAAACACATTGGCAGGCTTCTGCTGCCACCACAAGAATAAAAACTACAGCTGCCTGCCCCAGCTGGCCAGGTCTCCAGGGTTTGGGAATGAAAGCAGAACTGCAGGGGTGACCACAGTAGGAATAAAAGCTGAAGTCACCTGAACCCTGCTGGGCATAGGGGAGGCACCCAATATGCAGCCAGTGCAAATTGCGGAAAAGGGAGCCTGGTTATGCTGCCCTAACCTTTCATTCCTCACCCAACCTTCTTATAAGCAGCATCTTCTCTTTGCAGTATCTTATTCCTCACTATAATGTATAGTTAGCTATAAAACAATCTGCAGACTGACTCCCAAATACCACGTAATAACAAGGTTGTTCTGCATGTAACCAGACTATCACGAGCATGATTGTTTTTTCATGACCACTGAAAGTACGCTATGGGGTAACAGGATTAAATTGAATGAGAAAAGATTTAGGTTAAATATTAGGAATCATTTTAGGAATTTGCAATTTTAGGAATTAATTTTAGAGATTAAATATTAGGAACAAGATTTTGGTTTATATTGAGATTAATTAGGAAGAATAGTTGAGTAGAAAAATAAATTGTCAATCAAGGAAGGTTATAGGGTCCCCATCACTGGAATTTTAAAAATAGAATAGATATAGTAGTAATAAGTTAGACAAGATGGATAAAAACTCTGCCATGCTATGGCTTCTCAATCATCTCCCTTCCCCACTGCCTTCCCTGCTTTACCTCATCCTGATTATTTTTTCTTGTCCTTCTCCCCAGCTTCTCTTCTCACATCCTTCTTCTCTTCATCCAGCTCCTTGACCCCATCCCGTCTCGCCTCCTAATGGCGATTACCCCCACGGCTGCAACTTCTCTGCTGCATATCATCAACCTCTCCCTCGCTACTGGATCATTTCCATTGGCTTTCAAACACACCACCATCTTCCCTATCCTTAAGAAGGCCTCTCTCGACCTCTCTAACTCTTCCAACTGTCTCCTCATTTCGCTCCTACAAATAAGGACATAAAAACATAAGTAGTGCCATACTGGGTCAGACCAATGATTCATCAAATCCAGAATCGTGTTTCCAACAGTGGCCAATCTTTTTCTCTTGGGAGAAGTACCCAACAGGTCACAATGGGCAATCCATTCCTCATTGTTCCAGCCGCCAACAGTAAAAGGTTATGTTCCCAAAACTGACTTGGCTAATAGCCGTTAATGGACCTAACCTCTAAGAACCTATCTAATCCCTTTTGAAACCTAGCTACACTACCGGTTGTGTCCACTTTCTCTGGTAGTAAGTTGCACATGTTAATTGTGTGCTGAGTGAAAAAAAATGCTCTGTTTTATTTGTTTTAACTCTGCTACCAGTTAATTTCATGGAGTGTTTTCTTGTTCTAGTACTTTTAGAGAGAGTAAATAACCGCTCCCTATTTACATGTTCCACACCACTCATGATTTTATAAACTTCAGTCATATCCCCTCTCAGTTGTCTCTTCTCCAAGCTGAAAAACCCTAACCTATCAAGCCTCTCCTCATACAGGAGTCGTTCCATATCCTTGGTCATTTTTGTTGCCCTTCTCTTTATTTTTTCTAGTTCTACTATGTCTTTTTTGAGATGGGGTGATCAGAACTTTACACAATACTCCAGCTGCGGTCGTACCATAGATCTATATAAATGCAGTAGGATATATACAGTTTTATTCTCTATCCCTTACCAAATGATTATTCTGTTTGCTTTTTTTTTTTTAACCATCGCTGCACACTGAGCTGAATATTTCAATGTATTGTCCAGAATGACTCCAAGAACCCTTTCCTCTGTCCTAACTCCTATTTTAGAACCCAGTATTAGGGATGGGTGAACGCGGTTCGGAAGTTCAGAGTTCGGCCCGAAGTTGGCCTGTTCGGACGACCTAACCTGAACCTGAATCTGAACCCGAATCGACCGAACCGAACTCAATTCCGAATGCTGAAATGACCGAGTAGTTCAGTCAGTTCGGATCGCGTTCAGGTGAGTTTGAGTGGCTAAAATGACAAAAATGTGGTGTCACTTGAAGACCAAATGTGGCAGGGAGGGGGAGTCAGCTGAGTAGCAGACTGCCAGGCACCAGGGGTGGAGAGGCTTGGAGTAGCAGTCAGACTGCCTAATCACCATCCCTTTTCCCCTCAGACCACTGGCTTCGCAGTCTGCAATTGGTCACGAGCTAGGCTGCACAGAGCCAATGGAGCTTGCGGTGAGGCAGGCACAGCAAGAAACAAAACTGATTGCCTCCCCCCTTCCCAACACCTTCTAGCTAGTCACTGTTCATGAACAGCAGGTGTTTCAGAAGGCTCCCTCTCTCCCAGCAGTTTTTGTACCCTCCTATTCCTAATCCATTGTCATCCTCCGCCTATTTCACCCATCTACCTCCATACTTTCAATTATTTAGCTTAGCTTAGGTAGATTTAGTTGTTATTTTTTGTTTTTATCCCTCCCTCTGTTCCCTGTGTTCAATCTTCCTCCCTCCCTCCCCCCTCCATTGAATCCTTTCCCTCTCCCATATATTCCATCCCCGATTCCCTTCCCTTCCCTTCCCCTGTTTTTAATTCATTTAGAGTAGGATTATTATTAGATTGATTTAGGTTTCATTTCAGTTTTGTACCCCTCCTTGTGTTGTTTGTGATTTAGTTAGATTTAGTGTAGATAGATAGATATAATATTAGATAAAAAATTTAAATAAAAAAATAAAATAAAATAAATATATAAAAACATTATTTTGGAGGGAGAAATGGAGAAGGGAAGGAGAGGCCGATCTTCTGCCCGTAGGGGAGGCAATGGGGCACGTGCCAGGGGCGGGAGGGGCCGTGCCAGGGGAGTGGCAGCAGCAGTAGCCAGAGGCAGAGCACATCACCACCCTCCAAACTCAGCAGGCCTGCTTTAGGGCAACAGGCTTCAGCAGCTCAGCATCACCTCCTGGCAGTACCCTCCTCCACTGCCACGCAGGGCACTGGAAGGCCTGCAGGACTTGAGGCTGTGTCTGTCTCTGCTGTTGGTGGTGCTGGAACAGGTGCTGGTGCTGCTTCCAATGTTCCTCCAGGGCGACCAATGTCCCCCACTGTTGAGGTGATCCCCAGCAGTCCAGAGGTGGTGGATCCCATCCCGGCTGCTAGAGGCAGGGCCCGATTCCCGGGCAATGTCAGTAGGGAGAGGAGTAGCAGCAGCAGCACCAGCACCAGCACTAGCAGCTTCAGAGGGGGGCACAGGGAGAGTGCCAGCAGCATGGCGGGCACGGGCAGTCTAGCCTCAGGGTCCCAGTACTCCCCTTTACGGGTCATCACCATGATCGCAGACAGTGAGTCAGAGGCAGACACTAGTGCTGCAGAGGAGTTTTCTGGAGCTGAGGCGATGGCTGAGCCTTCTCCCAGAGCTGTTTCACCAGAGTCACCAAGTTCTCCCCCTCCCAGTAGCGCTGACAGCAGTGTGTCAGCTGGGGCAGGCAAGAAGGCAGGAGGAATCCTCAGTCTTGCTCACATCTTTGTCTGTATGTCTCGTGGCTAACCCAGAGATAATATGATCAAGATCGAATTCCTCATCTTCCCCTCTACTTCCCTGTCTTGCTCACATCTTTGTCTGTATGTCTCGTGGCCAACCCAGACTTAATATGATCAAGACCGAATTCCTCATCTTCCCCCCTACTTCTCTCTCAGTTTCCCATCCCCCTCCTACTTCCCTCTCAGTTTCCATTGAGGGAGTCACCATTTAATGGTTAGATTCTATCTGGACTCTCAGGTGCATAGCCTGGGATTCATATTTTAGTGTTCCCTCTTCTTTATGCCTCACTACCAGGGTGTTGTTAAATCCTGTCATTTTTGCTCTTTATAAAATTGCTAAATTCCAGCCCTGCCTTACTGTTGCCATGCCAACTCAAACCACTAGTCCATGCTCTATTCATCTCTTGCCTTAACTACTGCAACTACCTACTTACTGACCGCGTCTACTCTGATCTTGCCTCCCTCATATCCATTCAACATTCTGCTGACCAAATCATCCACCTTGCCCATGTTTTGACCACCTTTGACTCCTACACTGGCTCACTTTACATAAACACTTTCAGCACAATGGTCTTCACCTTCAAGGCTCTTCACGGCCTTGCTTGCTTATATCTCTTTGCTCTTGTATCCTGCCACACTCCTGCCCAGGAGCTTCACTCCTCCTCTGCCCCCACCCTCACCTGTTCATTACCCACTTGCTCTTCTAAACATCTTTACCTAGACTTTCTTGCTGCCCCTCATGCCTCGAACTACCTCCCTGGTTATGTTCACTCTCTCCCTCCCAACTTTCAAATCCATCCTGAAAACCTACCTCTTCCATCAGACCTTCTCTAGCTCATCATGAGTGAAATTACGTCGTCTTCCCCCTTACTCAGAATCTAGTTCCTTGAAATGAAGTGAAGCATGTGCACCTGCAATCTCTCAACCTCATAAATGTTCACCTCTCCCTTGTCTCTTAGATTGCAAGCCCCTTGGGGATAGGGATCTGTCTATAACTATTGATTGTATAGCACCAGGTACACTGGCTGGTGCTATATTAATATTGATACTGATAAACATAATAAAATAATAATTGATCCTGCTTGAGGGAAAAGAAATGGGCCAGCAGTTTTTAATGGTTCTTTCAGCCCTCAATTCTAGCATTTTAAAATTCTTTCATCAAAAAATACAGTGTTGGAAATATATAAGTATAAAAAGAGAAACAGGACCACCATGGCAATAATCAGCCAAACATTTGTGAAGAATGTTTTGGAAATGGCAGGGGTGAAGGAGATGCTGAGGGAATGCTGGGGGAATAATAGCTCCCCTCATGGCCTGCACTCTGGCTTCTGCACAAACAAGTAAAGCCCTGCCTCTTCCCATTGATCCCAAGGAGTAGCTTGTGGTCATGTGGAGGGTAATGTTTCCCAACTTGGCTGCTGAAAATTGATGGGGCCTTGTTGCCCCCCACCTCTAAATTTGTGGTGGGTTTGTCCCTCATGTCCACCTCTCTAATTATGTGTGTGGAAAATACATATTATGACTATCATTGGCAATTAGACACACACACACACACACGCACACACATACCTGGCAGTCATGGTGCACTGGTGGCAGGTCCCTGAGGCAGCATTTGGCAGTGGCAGGAGGGGTCCCGGAGCAGGGTATAGGTGGGCCCTGCTTCAAGCACAAGTAATGGACAGCCCCCACACTTCTAGGAACATCGAGGCAGCCCTGACCACCATGATGAGGGAGTGGGTCACGCCAGGCGCGCCCTTCACCAAGGGGTGTGTGGTGACGGACAATGCAGCCAATATACTGAAGACCGTCCATGAGGGGGGCTTCACCAGCCTCCCTTGCACCACACACACCCTTCACCTGGTGGTCAGGGATGCTCTGGCCTTGGGGGAGAAGGGGATTGGTACAGGCACTCTTAGCTCCCTGATCGAGCAGGGGAGAAAGCTGGCCGATTTCTTTAACTGAAGCGTGAAGGGCAGCGAACTTCTCCGGGGGAAGCAGGCTGAGCAAGGCTCCCCAGTGCACCAGCTGGTGCAGGATGTGTCCACCTGGTGGAATTCGACGTTCCTGATGCTTGAGCAGCTTCTCAACAGAAAGCCACCTTGCATTAGGTTCAACTGGTGACTGACAGCAGGGCATCTCCACAGTATGATGGGATGGAATGGGAGATCTTGGCTCACACAGTCTTCATTCTCAGACTGTTCCTGGCCATGATGGAGACCATCAGCTCCTCCATGGCCACCATCAGCCAGGTGACCCCTCTGTGTCGAGTCTCCTCAGGAGGCTGGAGGAGATTCTCCAGGTGCTGGATTGTGGCCCTCAGGGCAGGAAGCTGGTAGAGGAGGTGGTTGCCCTGGTGTGACAGCTGAAGGCAGGGCTGAACGCGCGGTTCTATGAGCTCCTGCAGCAGGCGGAATATGTTTTGGCAACCATGCTGGATGCCAGGGTCAAGGGCAGCATGGCACAACAGAAAGCACTCTATGGGCACTGGAAGGGTGATGATGGGTATTTTCAGACGTTACGAGATCACAGTGAACCACGGTGAATACCCACCTGTGGTCACTGTGTCTCAAACGTCTGTTTGGCGGCCGCCAGATGTTCGCCACGGTCAATTCTCACATGGGGTCAATTTGAACCACGCTTCCCAGGCTAGTCCGGGGAATGTCCCGGGAAGCGTGGTCAAAGAGATCCCCAGCGGGGACCAACAAAAAGTAACGTCTGGCTGTGGCGAATCCGGCCCGACGCGGCGGCCGCATTGGCCCCGCCGCCCGACCATCTCCCCAGAGGGCAGGCGGCGGGAGCATGGAGGGTGTGCGGCCGCACGTTGCGCCGCGTGGCCCCGCCCCCTCCCAGATTCCCCGCCGGGATCCCCCCAGCACGTCTGTTGCGGCGTGACGGGGTGACCCTGGCGGGGAATGAATGGGTTGATTTTGGTACGGGGCCAATGGGCCCCCGTAACGTCTGAAATCACCCCTGGTGGAGAGGGTCCGGCAGGCAGAGCGGGCTATTGAGAGTGTGCGGCGGCAGCAGCAGTAGGCCGCTGGGGATGGTGGGAGTGGGAGCAGCCACCCCTTTCAACCAGTGGGGTCTATCCTTATCCCCAGCCCTAGCAGTAACAGCACCAGCAGCAGGCTGAGCAGCAGCAGCAGCTCGTATGTGCAGGGCACTCTGGCAAGCATGAGCTCATGCACAGCAGGGCAGGCAGCATGGCTGAGGGCAGTGGTGGAGGTGGTGCCCAGGCAGAGTTACCTGAGGGAGTACGACAGCATCTCAGCAGCAGTGGAGAGCTACCTGGAGGAGGACCTGTGCATCAAAACCAGTAGCGATCCCTTGGCCTACTGGGCAAGTAAGACCAACATGTAGCTGGCCTGTCCAAGGGTCTCTTGTCCTTCCCACCAACGAGTGTTCCCATCAAGCGGGTATTCTCTATGGCGGGGGACATTTGCTCGCCGCACTGCCTGAGACTAGGGGCCAAGTTGGTGGAGCAGTTGCTTTTTATAAAGGTGTACCTTCCGCTACTGGAATTCCCTGAGCTGTCCCCGGAGATGTATTGATGGTGCAGTGGCACATGCCATCCCATGCCAGGGGCAGTCTTGGGACAGGGCTCCTCCTCAATCTTGGCTGTTGCTGCTCAGGTGCTGTCCCTCCCTCCCAATGCCCGGCACCCACCCTGCCTCTCTCTCTCTGTGACTAGATGGCCTCAGACAGCCTATCTAACTGACCTTATGACACAGGGTGGCATAGGGAAGCTGTATTCCAGCCAGCCTCTGACTAGACGATCTCGGCCCACCTATATGACTGGCTCTCTCTTTTTCACACTGCACAGTCTTCACCAGCCTATATGAGTGCCCTGCCAAGGTCCCAGCCTGCCTTCCCTACTTCCTCTCATGCCACACTGCCTGTCTGCCCACCCAGGTTGCCAAGCTCAATCCCTGCCTCAGTCAGCCTTCCGATGCTCATGCCATGCTGCCTGTCTGCCTGCTCACCCAGGTGGCCAAGATCAAAGCCTGCCTTAGTCTGCCTTCCCATGCTCATACCATGCTGCCTGTCTGCCCGCCCTGTGGGCAAAGCTGAAGCCCTGCCCCAGCCTGCCTGCCTCTCATGCCAAGGTGCCTGTCTGCCTGCCCTGGCAACCCTGGGTGATGTTCCGCACTGGCCTGGTAATCCCACTGCTGCTGTCTGTGCTGGTCCATGGGTGCTCTGCCCTAGCAAATCCAAATGTGCCCGTGCAATCCTGATGCTGCTGTCTGTTGCTGTATGGGAGCTCTTCCCTGCAAAATCATACCATCCTGGCTCCATGGGTGCTGCACACAGGCAAATCCTGCTGCTGCCATCTCTGCTGTTCCGTGGGTTCTGTGCCTGGTTAATCCAATGGCTGATGCTTCTGCCAATGCTGTCTCTGCTGTATGTGACATGGGTTCTGCTACTGGGCGAGCCGATGTCTGCTGCTGCTGCCAATGCTGCCTCTGCTGTCTGTGGCATGGGTTCTGCTACTGGGCAATCCAATGTCTGCTGCTGCTGCCAAAGCTGACTCTGCTGTCTTTGCCATGGGTTACGTGCCCCAGCAACCCAAGGTCTGCTTCTGCACCCTCTGCTGTTCCACGGGTACTGTGCCACGGCAATCCAATGTCTGCTACTGGGTGACCATGAGATTCACCACTGGGGAGACTTGCCCAATTTGCAATAGAGCTTCTTCAGCTCAGTTGAGTACGATGCCAGCCTGCAACGCCCAGCCAAATAGGAGTTCCAGCCACCAAGCCTTGGCCGGACCTCTTCCACTGCTTCACTGATGCCAGACAGCCTGCAGTGCCTGGTCAAGCAGGGGTGCCAGCCACCAAGCCCTGGCTGGGCCTCTGGCACTGCTCCACCAATGTCAGCCAGCCTGCATTGCCTGGCCAAGCAGTGGTGCCAGCCACCAAGCCCTGGCCAGGCCTCTACTGCTGCTCCACTGATTCCAGCCAGCCTGAATTGCATAGGCAGCCTGAAATGCCCAGCCAAGCTGGGGTGCCAGCCACTCCAGCCCCAGGATCCACCGTCAGGGTTCTGGGGCCGTCATTCCAGGCAGGGAGGGCTGTTGTTTCACTTCATTGTCTGCAAGTGTCCCACATCGAGGCCATCCAGCCTGCAATTCCCATCCAAGTAGGGGTGCCAGCCACTCCAGCTTCAGGGCCCACCTTCAGGGTTCTGGGGCTGTCATTCTGCTCATGGCCAACCGTCATTCCACGTCATCTAGAAGCTTCCACTTTAGTCCCAGGAACCACCATCAGGGTTCTGGGACTGTCATTCCACTCATGGGGATCCATCATTCCACTTCATGTAGAAGCTGCCACTCTAGTCCCAGGAACCACCATCAGGGTTCTGGGGCCGTCATTTTGATCCTGGGGATCCATCATTCCATGTCATCTAGAAGCTGCCACTCTAGTCCCAGGACCCACCATCAGGGTTCTGGGGCTGTCATTCTGCTCACGGGGAGTTGTCCTACCACCGCATCAAGAAGCAGCCAGCCATTCCAGGCCCAGGACCCACCATCAGGGTTCAGGGGCCTACGTTACAGGCAGGGAGAGCTGTCATTCCACTTCATCCAGAAGCTGATACTCTACTCTGCTTGCACTTATTTTGCACAGATGCAAATGACTGCTGCAAGTGCAAGACACTGATCAAGCCACTGGAGCACAAGCAAAGGTGGAGAGGAGAATTCAGAGACCTAGAATAAAAGAGCTCTCTCCTGGCTACTGACACAATCATTTTTAGTGATATCTGCAACCGGAGTGTTTTGCATTGTGTTGTAGATAATAGATTTGATTCACCTTGTTTAGGACAGCTTTGAAAAACCACTAAAAGATAAATAAGGTCCTGCCAACATGACACTTGAAACTGCCCTTTAAAGTGAACAGTGTCATACAAGATCACAGTTATTTCGTTTTTACAAGCTAATGTCATTTCATTTTAATTAAACCCGTTTTTTATCGGGTGCTTAAAAACGAAAGGGAAAACTATACTTTAACATTTGTTCTAATGCTTTTTATGCATTAGGTATGACTTGCCTTTGGCTTATACCCATATTTCAAATGTCCTTGAAGCTTCTGTAATAAGTGTGGGATGTGAACCAAGTCCACAATCTCATTCTATTATGAATGCATGCAAAGATTATCCAGTCTAATACACTAAGCCATTTGGCATTTGATGAAGGCTGTTAAGACCAGGATGTAATTAAAGTATGCAGATGAAACATTCATATAATAAAAGATGATAAGTAATGCTTTTTGTCATCTTTACCAAGTATACTTCATTTCAATAGCATTATATAAGATTACCCTCCACATAATTAATATAAATTGTTTACAAGTTAGTACTTCATTGTTCAGCATAGTAGAATACACCATTTCATATTGAGAAGAATGCAGATTATCGTGAGAATAAAGAGGCCGATTCCAAAACCTGCAGAGGAGTGTGTATGCAATCTGCACACAACCCTGCTGCAAGAACTGTAGCATGCACACAAACTGCAGAAATCACGTGGAAGCCGCACACACATGATTTCTGGATTGCGCCCACTGCCTGTTAAATTCAATTTGATAGAGGATGTAAATAAATGAGACGATAGTCCATATTAGCACCCACCAAGTGGGGGTTCACCTGCCCATCTGTTAGGTGTTCACCAGATGTTAACATGCACCCCCCATGTAGCCCACACTTGCTACCCACTCACGGCATCGACTAAGGACATTGAGGGCCCAACATGCAGGCCAGTGGATTCTAATATGTGCCTACATTGCTGCATCTCATTAATTAGATTCGTCCATAGCCTCACCAACATCAGCACCATAAAGTTGCACCTAGCATTGCTGCAAGAGAAAAGGGTGTGTCAGGGGGTGCAACAAAGAACTTTCCCAGACAATCTATGCTTGTGGTCCTCTCTCTGGAAGGGAAAGGAACCGACGGGAGCAAAGGTGAGGTGAGGTTCCTCTGGTGGATCCACTGGGCTCCTGGGTTCCCCTTGGTTCCTTTCCTAAATGGAAAGTGGTGTGCATGTGCAGATCCTCTGGAGGAGGTCCTTCCTGCATCCCCTGAACCAACAAAGGTAAGGGAGCTCCAGAGCTGTGGAGCAGTCATCTAGAATGCTGATTTATGTATCTGGGCCAATCTGGAACAATGATGGAGCTCCCAAGAGAGCACAAGGGGTGAGGTGGTCCTTTAGAATCAACCATTATTTCAGATGAAATAGTTAAGACTGAACATCGAGTATCTCCCTCTCCTCTGTCTGTCTGTTGGTATTAACATACATGACAGCAGAGCTCCACTATCACAAACTGATCTGGACCAGGAAGCTCCACCCCCATGCTTCACCCAGTGGCCTGCCTACCCCCATGATGAACTGGGTATGATGGCTGCCATGTCCTCCCATCATGGGGGCCACTCCAGACCAGGCTACTGCATGGGATAGCCCGCTGTAGCCCGATCAGGCAGGTTGTTCCCCAGGCATATTGGCAGTTAGCCCAGACTGTGACACCAAGTGAGTCACTAACATGACCAGGAAAACTCCAGGCTAAACATCTGGATAGCCCTTGACTAATATGATGGTGGCCTGTGGACCAACGCATGTCCAAGCAGGTCACAGCAGGCCACCACCATGAGGTTGTTTTTTAAAAAAAATAATCTATCATCACTTTTTCTTCAGAGTAATTGGATGCTTCTGAATGTTCTATATCCTGAATATGAGCTTTCCCTCTCCACCCCAGTAGTTGGAAGTATTCTAAATGCTCCATTTTACCTGTACAAGGGTGCAGCTTAACTGGAGTGCTGCCCCTTTAAGATGCTCAGCCCTGACAGCGTTAGGCTGGCATCCTTGGTGGACTTAAAGCAGCATAAAGAGAGGGTCATCACATGCTTAAAAGAAAGCTGGGTTGAGGTGTGGCAACAGCCATCCCAGTGGGAGTACACAGGCCTGGACTAAGCAGAGTAAAGGCTGGTATGACACTAGCACTTTAAGAACTGGAAGCTTAAGTCTAGCCCCCGCTACTCTGTAGATATAAGGAGAGGAAATGCACAGAGAGTCAGTCAGTGCCCATCTGTGAACAAGGAAGGTTCTCCGCTGAAAGATAGGCTGCAGAGGAGCCTTGTCCAGGGTACTGGCTCCCAGGCTAAGCAGCTAAGGGAAGCCTGGTGCCTGTGCAGTTGGGAAGACATGTCTCAGGGCTAAAGAGGCTTACATTTTACACATCTAGGGTCCTGAGGGGACTAGCTGGTGAGTGCTAAGGAGTCCTAGAGAACCCACATGGACTTTGGGTTTGTGGCAAAGCCAAAGAGGCTGCAGGGATACCAGGATACTGTGTCTGACCCAGAGATCCTGAACTGGGAGTATACAGCCAGAGAAATGCTGCCTGGTTGTGGTTAGGAACTGGATTGCCAGAGGGTTGTTTCCTGGTGTTAGAATGTAGATCTGTGTATACATGACAATAGTGATGGTGGAGACTTTATGTGTGTTTGGAAACTAAGACTGGGACAGAAGAAAATAAAGGACTTTGAGCAAATTCCCTGACGAGACAGTGGTTTGGGGGCCTAATCCTGCATGGACTTACCATGGGCATACCGTGCTCTGTTACAATACCACATTAGTGGTACAGTGCCAAGCGGGTTGACAGGCAGACAGTTTTTGGCCTATTATATTTAAACATGTGTTCTCACAATATGTAAAGAGGATGCTGTTTTTTGGGGGGGTGCGGTGGAATTATATAACTCTTATTACTAATTAAAATGTAGAGGATCATTAATGTCGGGGAAATTTTCCTGTTGTAGCAGAAAAAAATGCCCTTTTCTGTAAGCAAAAGGCATTATATTAAAATACTTTCTGACTCAATTTTCACTTTGTGTTGATAGTTAAAAATGAAACTGGGTTTCTAGATAATCTAATTATAATCCTTAATAATGTTCTACTATATGATAATAACCTCTGTATGTAATCTGACACTTAGTTTCACTACTGGCAGATTATGCTCAAGAAATAGAGCAGAATTTGCATATGAGTTTTATACGATCAGAGAATTAATATTTTTGAAGCAAAAAACCAACAACAATATTTGATCTTTCCTCCATTGTATATTGCAGTGAAAATACATGTAATTTTACCCAAATCCTCACCTGATTTCCCCCCAAAAATCAGCATATGTATGCTTTGTATTAAATGAGAACACATCTGATCATTGGTTCTCATTTATTTTTATAGTGCTGTATGTGCATTGACTTCTATCTAGTTTCTTCTATTTTTACAAATGATTATCAAAAAAGCATAATGGATATGTATTATAATTACTAGAAACAATCTGTGCAGTGTCTTGGCTGCTTAAATGGCACATACATTAAGGCTGGAGTCTTTGGGTGAATTCACATGTGAAATCTGTTTCAGATCCCGGACAGGAATCAATCTGGTCATCCTTTTCATGTGCTGGGATGATTCCGTTCGGGGATTGGGGAGGGGGCGGGGCTGCATGGTGCAACATGCAACCACACAGCCCCACCCCCCGCACTCCCCTGGACAGCCGCCCTCCAAGAGACGGGCGGGCGCAGCGGCCAGATTGCATCAGGATCTGGGCCACAGTCTGGAATTGGTGGAGGTAACAGATATTACTTTCCACCGATTCTGGACCTTGGTCCAGCTAACCACGGTTCTGGACCTCCGGGCGGCCGGAGGTCCAGAACCATGGTCAATGTGTTTCACGCCGGAGGTTCACCATGGTGAACGTCTGGTGGGGACTTCACCCTGTGTAATTTCAGACATTACGGTACTGCGGTCACCACAGGGGTTCACTGTGGTTGACCATGGTATCGTAACGTCTAAAAATACCCTTAATCTCCAATGTCCCTGCTTTTGGTGCTTGAGTGAATTTGCACCCGCCTTAACTACTGTCTTAAACCATCAGGTTTGTTTCTAGTAAATTCCCAAGGTTTTTGTTTGCTAACACACTGACCAAAATAACTACAGCTGACACAGTAAAATACTAAGCATATATTTGCCCTGTTCAACATCAGCCATTTTTGTATCCACATTGGCTTGATGTATTCTCATACTGTGCTGTGCATTCCCTAAAGGGAAGCAGAAAGAGGCTTTCAAGAAGAAGCACAACCAGTGGCTTCTGGGAGCTGAGATCATCCTGGAATTGCTGCCAAGCTCCAAACTTTTGGATCATTCTTTTGATTCAAAACTCTATTCCTGTCTTGGGTTGGGGTTTTTTCCCCCTAAAAGCCTCAAGCAAATGCCAGTCCTGTGCAACAGAAAATGCTCATGAATTACACTGTAGATGATGTAAGGCAGCGAGACTGGCAATTTGTTGGGTTGTCAGAGGACACGTGGAGTTTGGTCATCACTGGGAATTGTGGAGTCTTAACACTGTCCATGCCACTCGTGACTCAGTTAACCTGGAGTGTGTAACAGGGTGAGACTTGCTGGGCATGAGTCTCACAGGATCAGGGCCCACTGCACACAATAAATTCATGGGGATTAGCTCATAAGTAGGGCTGTACCGAATAGTACTTCCGAGTACTCGGACCGAATACCGAAGTTCTGAATTTTTGGTCTGAGTACTTGGTGGCCCTTTGGCGCTATTTCTGAAGTTTCAGAACTCGGATTCAGAATTCCAGGCATCAGAAAACTTCAGGAACTTTGGGAAGTTGTTGCAAAGTTCTTGAACCCACAACCAAAGCACTACTCAGAAAAGCAGGCTAGCAAGAGTGGGACAATTGCCCCAGAAGACAACCCCAAAAAAGTGAAACTGCGTGCAGATTTTTTTTAAAAAAAATAAACAACAACAGTAGTGTACCCCCAGCATGGCCCACCATCAGCAGTGAGTGCACCCACTTTATCATTATGCCAACCAAGCCGTGCACAAAAATGCACGAGACATTTGCTCAAGAAGAATACAACCCCCGCAAAACAGTCTGCAACTGCATGGTTAAATAAATCCCACCAAAAAAGCCAGCAAGCGCAGGTCCCAGCAGCAGTCACAAAATTAATAAACCAGACATTCATAACCCAGTCCCCCTCCAGGGGCACCCTCTTCCTTGGCATGGCATTGTGGCAATGGTAACTTGAGCAAAACAAGCAAACATGATAAGTGGAGCCAGGCAGAGAGATTTGTTATCATGGTGCCAAGTGCCAATAAAGCAGCAGGTGGTAACGTGGCACTTAATTATTATTTTTTTAAAAAATCTGCATGGCATGATGGTAAAGGGTAACATAACCTCCATGCCCCAGCATTTATTTATTTATTTAAACATTTTACCCCGCTCCTTCCTCCACATAGCAGCTCAGGGCAGCATACACATAATAATAAAAACTATTTAAATATCACAAAACAATTAAAATACAATAAAAATATAAAATGGGCATAGCATTCAGGCAAAAACAATAAAAACCCTCCCACCACCTACCCCCCCTCCCCAAAGGCCCGGCGGAACAGCCAGGTTTTACAACATTGGTCCTATGTACAGGATAAGCCAAACTATACCATACCAGGCCATGCCATGCCAGGCCAGGCACCCCTCTCACCCTGCAGCCAATTACTTACAGATCCAGCAGCATTGTATCAGGCAGTGCAGCCAAATTCACCAAAGAGAAAGGACAAAATGACTGCAGTTCAGACACTTTTATTTTGCCCTGCCAGCCAATTCAAAAACTGACCATCTGACTTGGCCAGCCAATCAAAACTTGCCATCTGGCTTACCATCACTCAGTTGTCTTCTCCCATACCCCCATCCTACCAAATATGGCACTAAGTTTCATTTCCAGAAGAAGCTCAACTGTTGCCTCCCACACGTGCAGCGATTTCTGAGGTTTTCAGAATAATGACCTTTGTCCTTGGAACTTTGAAATTCTGCCTCTCCGAACCGAATACATTAATATTCATCAAATTCCAAAGTTTTCCAAAGACTTTGTTTCAGCCTTATTCATAAGGTCTTTTATTCATATAGCCTTCACGATAGTCTTTATACACATATATACAGTGCCACTCCCAATGGTTTCCAGAGTCTCTCAACTGGGTTTGGCTTCTGACTAGTTCAGTCACAAGATTCCACTCTCAGGCCATTATCAAACAGACTATGGTCCTTCTGCAGTCCTTGGGGGATAGGCGGAGGCGGTGGTCGGTGGGTGGTGCATGAGCGGCCCATTCCACGGCCACCCACCCACCTCCACCCATCTCCATGCATGGAGCATCTGCCATTGGTGCCCATTGCTCCATGCATGGGTGATGGGTGGTGGTGGTGGGAGTGCGGGAGTGTGCACGCACTCCCCTGCCTGTCATGAAAACCCCACGGATGCACCACCACCACCCACCCACCCAGGTGGGTAAGGAGGGCATCCATGCAAAAAGGGCCTCAGTGGCAACCCCAACTGATCACTGCAGCTCCCTTAACTGATCACTGCAGCACCCCAAAGTCCATACAGCCACCCATTGGCTTTACTTTCTCTCTGGAGTCCTGCTTCCCCAGCAGTCTCTGAATTCCATGTAGTCTCCCAGACTGGGCAGAGCTCTCCCTCAGGTTCTTCCCCCAAGAACAGCTTCACTCCAATTGAGCTGCTGATTAGACTTATTCCCCAATGGCTGGCTTCAGCCATTCACAAGTGCACTTCCAATTAGCCAGCTACACTTCTGTCTGTGCCGCTCCAGTGTTGGTACCAGTTGTCTTAAAGGGCCCAAAGCCCATTATGGCACAGGCCTGTGACAGAGTGCATTGTTTATTTTCTGTTGACATTAAATCTCTTATATTATGAAAGCAAAACGAAATGAAAGAAATGTTGGAATCAAGTAAAAAGTTTTGATTTTTACTACCCTGAACTAGAGATGGAATGGGTACTTATTTTAGGACCCAGAGGTAATATCCACATTTTCTGGTACCTCATCGGGTATTTGATGGGTTATCTGGCACCAATTAGGTAACCAGAATCCCCCAACGTTGGTAACTTCTTCTACCAATGTTTCAATTTTCCAATTAATGTTTGGTACATCGAGTCAGAAGACTTCTAAATTGGGATGGAAATTAAAAAAAAGTTGGGATCAGAAGTAAATTTTCTGGACCAGATGTTAACGTTTTGAGAGCAGAAGTAAACATTTCTGGACAGAAATCAAAAACAGGTGTTGAAAGTCAAAATATCAGTATGGAAGTAAAAACAATAGGTACCAGAAGTCAGTATTCAAGACCAGAAGTCAATATTCCAGGACATCGGGTACCCAAATCAGGTCGCAATTGGGTACTGATCGGTACCCAATGTTGGTCGGTCGATTTGACAACCAGAAATTTGTCAGGTATTCCCGGTTTTGTGGGTACTCTTGGTTCAGCTCTAACCTGAACCATTTCTATATTCATTAGGAATGCATATATATATATATATATATATATATATATATATATATATATATATATATATATATTTGCGTTCCTAATGAATATAGATATATATATATATATTCCATGCGTGTGTACTGATGTATTTATAGGGATGCAGTGTTGCCCCCCAACCTCTAGAGGAACAGGATTGGTGCTGAAAGACAAAGGCAAAATGTGGATGCATGGAGTCCAAGTTATAAGCGACCACAATAAATGAGACTATGCAATGCCTTTATCGCTGAAATGTTGCGCAAGTTAAGGCAGAAGCATTAATAAAAAATCTATTTGGAGCATGAGTGAATAGGCAAGAGCCTTAACCTCTCCTCTTAAATGGAAAGTTCAAGTGCTTTCTGATTTCCACATGTTCTACCTTGTTTCAGTATAACCACAAAAGTAGCTAACTATTCTATGGATATACATATGTCTTTAATAAATAGGATTCTCCTGTCAGGTTCTCCGGCCAACACCCATCTCCACCCACAGAGCAATGGACGCCACTGCCGGTTGCTCTATTGGTGGGTGTGGGTGGAGATGGGTGTTGGCCAAGAGCAAACACTCACCAACACCCACCGAAAGTGGCGTTTACACAGATGCCCCCAACCATCTCCACCCAGGGAAATGCTCCCCATCCACCGGCCAACACCCATTTCCACCCAGAGGAACTGGGATGTCTCCACCTAGAGGAACTGGGTGGAGGCATCATATGTGCACAGGGCCCATGGTGATTGGTTGCAGTTGTGCCCTGCAACATGTATAATAAAATGTAACACCCATTTTATGTGTGTTAGAGCGTCTGTGTAAAAAGGACCTAAGAGACAGCTCTCCAGACACAAATATTGGAGCCATTATATATTTGTTATTTATTTAGTCAGATTTCTATGCCACCCTTCCCACAGAGGCAAAGGGTGACTTACAATAATAAAATCAGGAATTAAAAACAGCAACATTAAAATAAATAAAAAGTCCCATTACCACCCCACCCACCCCACCCCTACACCTCCGACCCAATCCCATCCCATCCTATTGCTGCCTGCCAGATACCTGGCCTAAAATAGACATTGTTTCCGAAAGATGAACAGGCTCAGACTTAAGAAGACCTCCAAGGGGGGGTGGGAGTTCCATAATCATGAGGTAGCTACCGAGAACACCTCCCTGCATGCCCAAGTTATAAAAACATCATGGGGCCCATGCTGTTTAGGGCTTTATAGGTTACAACCAACACCTAGAATTGTGCCCAGAAAGCTATCAGCAGCCAGTGCAGACTCTGGAGTACCAGTTTAATGTGCTCTGCCAACCCACCCCCAAAAGAAGACGAACTATACGTTCTTCACCAACTGCAGCTTCCAAACAGTCTTTATGGGCAGCTCCATGTAGAGTGCATTGCAATAGTCTAGTCTCAAGGTTATGAAGGCATGGATGACAGTGGCCAAATCTGAATCTGATAAATCCAGATGCAGCCCTCTCACCAGATGTAATTGGTGAAAGACGCTCTTGACTCATGCTGCAACCTGACAATCCAGGTGCTGCAGTGGATCCAAGAGCACCGCAAGTCTGTGAACCTGAGTGACCAAAAGAGGCTGTCCTTACATCTCCCAGGCCACATGGCCGGCCAGCCAGCCATCATTACCTGGATTCAGCCGCAGTTGGCTCACCCGCATCCAGTCCCCAATGGCAGCCAGGCACTGGGTAAGCAGCAAAACTTCAGGACCTGGGTCAATTGAAAAGGAGAGAGAGAGTGAGCGCTGAGTGTCATGGCACCTCACTCCAAATCTCACTCTCTCAGGTACACATTGAACAGGAGAGGAGACAAGATACAGCCCTTCGGGACCCCACACAGGAGCACCCTAGGGGATGATGAGCCCCCACTCATCACCACCCTCTGGATTCTCCCAGCCAGGAATGAGTGGAACCATTAAAAAGTGGTCACGTGCACCCCAACCATGTCCCGCAGCCACGTCAGCAACACCTCATGATCAACAGTATCAAAGGATGCCAACAGATCTAACAAAATCAACAGGGACCAATATTCTCTGCCAGTTTCCAAGTGGAGATTGTTAACCAGAACCACAAGCTCCATCTCGGTGCTATGCCCAGAATGAAAACCCAACTGACATGGGTCCAGGAATTCAATAGCATCAAGATGTACCTAGAGCCGTGAGGCAACCACCCATTCAATAACCTTCCCTAAAAAGGAGAGCTTAGATACAGGGTGATAACTGGCAGGGAAGTCAACATCAAGAGATGGTTTCTTAAGCAGGGGATGGACAACCACAGTTTTAAGGCCTTCAGGAACCATGCCCTCCTGAAGGAAGACATTGACAACCCGGGTCAGCAACACTCCCAATGTCTCTTGGCTGGTGAAAGCCAGCCAGGATGGGTGGAAAATGAATAAGAAAATCTATTTTCTTTTCACTAATTATAGTCCCACTGAGCAACATATGTGTTCTAGGAAGATGGGATGCAGCTAACAAGGAGAAAACAACCTGCTGTCATAAAAAGAGGGATGTAAGAGCCCAGGATTTCTTTGTGCTCTGCAAATTCTTCTAAGAACTTCACCACCACCACCAGCACCCCACCACACACACAAGCAATGACAAAACAGGAAATTAGATGTTAGAGTCCCCTGGCATACACAAAAAATGTTGTTATTGCAAGAAAACAAGACAATGCAAATGTTACAGAACCAGGATACACAGTTTAAAGGTTCCTCTCTCTCTAAAGAGCATATTCAAACAGCCTCAACTTTATTCGTTTTAATCCCTATTCTGTGACTGTCCAGCTCCATAACGGGAACAGAGTACCTTTCACCTCCCACAGCCTTTGTTCACTGTGATCTCTGACATCTGGAAACAAGTACTTTTTGGATCAATGGCAAATGCTCACAATGTGTTCCGAATTATTAATTACTGAGGATACAGAAAACACGAGGAACTTATTTTAAGGACAGGTTGGGTCGTGCAGTGTTCACAATTTATGGAATCATAATACCTAAACCATCTGTAAAGCTGGGTAGCTAACCTATTTATAAACATAATAAACAAGCAACAAAACACCTTCCAGTGGGGTTTTCAAAACCTTTCCTGTTAACTTGCTCCACTGCCTAACTATTGTGATGTTTCAGACCACTAAGGAAGCAAGGGTCAAAGATGTAGCATCCTCTGCTGCCCACCCATGGAGTTATTAACTACTGGATTACCTCATTAGCTAAGCATACTATATTATTATTAACCTAAATCCATATTAATCTAAAGCTTTCCTCCTTTAGTTTAAGCTAATCACCTCCTACCCTACCTCCATTATCAATGGAGAATAATTGTTCCATCCTGCTTCAACAGCCTTATAAAAATGTTATATTCTCCTCCACCCCCTCAGTATTCTCTTTTCTACATTGTTCCATCAAATTGTCCTCCTACATCTTGCATCCCGAGTTCTTTATCATTTTTATTGCTCTCTTCTGAATCCTGTCCAGTTTGTCAGAATTTTTCATAAAGCATAGAGCCCAAGGTGAGTTGGAGTACTGGAATAGAATTGGGTAATTATGCCCAATGTTTCATACGTTATTTTTGCTGATACAAACTCAAGATACTTGCCTCCTCTGTAACACTATCACAATGGCCACAATCCCAAACCCCTCCACATGGAATCCATGCAGGATCCATGTGGCACAATGCATTCCCAATGGACATGTGTGCAGGTTGTGCACGTGTGGGGGTTCCGGGGGGCATGGGATTAGCCTCATTGTCAGTTTCTATTTGGCTCATGAGACAATATAATACCCAGAACCTTCTCAGCAATACTACTAGAGGTGTGCATTCATTTTTGTTTTTATGAAATGAAAATCCCATTTTGTTGTTGTTGTTGTTGTTGCAATAACAAAAGCAAAATAAAAAGTTCTGAAAATTTCAGAATATAAAATATTTTGGGGGGAATTAAAATTTTGGGGCATACATTTTAGACTGAAACTTCTTTGACTTTTATTATATTTGAATGAAGATTGGACAGATTGTAACCTTCACCCAGAGGATCGTCTCTGCCAAATTTCAAAAAGATTGGATAAAATGGGGATGCTCAACTTGATTCATCCTGAGGGCCAGAAAATTTTGTTTGGATCCAGCCCTGGGCAACATGTGGCCCAGCCCCCAATTTGCATGATCCCACCCCTAATATATTTATTTATTTATATATTTATTTATTAAAAAATTATACCCTGCCCTTCCTGCCCGTAGGGCAGCCCGGCGCAGTGAACAACAGTATAAAAACAATAAAACTATTTAAAACCATTTAAAATATACAATACAGGGGAACAAAAACCCTACTCCACCCCACCCCTCTCCAAAGACCTGGCAGAACAGCCAGGTCTTACATAAGCACCGAAATAGCAGGAGAGTGGGGGACAACCGAGCCTCCTCTGGGAGCGAGTTCCACAGCATGGGGCGGCCACTGAAAAAGATCTAACATCAGTGGCACCTACTTCAACTGGGGAACCTCCAAAAAGGCTCCCATGGACGACCTCAAAGGTCGCACGGGAACATGGGGAGTGAGGTGGTCCTGCAAATAAGTAGGACCCAGGCCTTGAAGGGCTTTAAAGGTTAGAACCAGCACCTTAAACCTGGTCCAGTGCTTTATAGGCAGCCAGTGCAGAGCCTGGAGCACTGGTGTCATCTACTCCCTGCAGCCCGCCCCCGTAAGGAGACGGGCCGTGGCATTCTGCACCAGCTGCAGCCTCCGGACCAGCCTCTCGGGCAGCCCCATGTAGAGCATGTTGCAGTAATCCAGCTTCGAGGTGATGAAGGCATGGATGAGAGTGGCGAGGTTGGAGTCTAAGAGATTCGGTCAAAGCCACCGGACAAGATGTCACAGCCGAAACGCACTCCCCGCCACAGTTACAACCTGAGAGATTCCAGGCTGAGCCATGAATCGAGGAGCACACTCAGACTCCGTACTTGAGACACCATGGGAGGGCAAACCCCNCCGGTGCTTTATAGGCAGCCAGTGCAGAGCCTGGAGCACTGGTGTCATGTGCTTCCCACAGCCTGCCCCCATAAGGAGACGGGCT
The DNA here is from genome assembly GCA_003113815.1 of Sphenodon punctatus. Lineage (NCBI taxonomy): Eukaryota > Metazoa > Chordata > Lepidosauria > Sphenodontia > Sphenodontidae > Sphenodon > Sphenodon punctatus. The sequence continues at coordinate 741,753 of QEPC01013456.1, read as the reverse complement.
GAGGCATTCTGCACCAGCTGCAGCCTCCAGACCAGCTTCTCGGGCAACCCCACATAGAGCGCGTTGCAGTAATTCAGCCTCGAGGTGATGAAGGCATGGATGAGAGTGGCGAGGTTGGAGTCTGAGAGATACGGTCGAAGCCACCGGACAAGATGTCACAGCCGAAACGCACTCCCCGCCAGCGACACAACATGGGAGGGCAAACCCCCCCCCCCCCAACAAGAGAAGATTCAACCACCCTCAGGTCCCCCAAGCCCTCGCTGACCAACATCACCTCTGTATTGTCAGGATTCAATTGCAGATGGATCAGCCTCTTCCAAGCCCCCACAGCTGACAGGCACTGGGAAAATGGGGAGACTGTGTGACCTGGGTCGATGGGAAAAAGAGTGGTAGAGCTGAGTGTCATCAGCATACTGATGACACTGCATGCCCTGAAACCCTCTCATGATCTCCTATAACGGCTGTGTATAGTAGTTAAATAAGAGGGGGGGCAGAATGACACCATGAGGGACTCCACACATGAGGCCCCGGGGGGAAGATGTACATTCCCCCAAGACCACCCGGTGAGGTCTCCCGGCCAGGAATGAACAAAACCAGTCCAAGACCATTCCACTGATCCTGGCACGGTCCTGCAGGTGAGTCACCAGCACCTCATGATCGACTGTGTCGAATGCAGGTGAAAGGTCTAGCAGGACCAGTAGGGTCTGATGACCCTGGTCGAATGCCAGATGGAGACCTCAACCGAAGCTACCAATGCAGTCTCCATTCCATACCCAGGCCGAAAACCAGACTGAAAGGGGTCAAGTAAACTGTTGCTGTCCAGATGTTCCTGGAGCTGCCGTGCCACAGCCCATTCAATAACCTTCCCAAAAAAGGGACGGTTAGAGACCGGCCAATAACTAGCAGAAGCATCAGCATAAAGAGATAGTTTATTGAGCAGGGGCCTAACCACAGCCTCCCTCAGGCAGTCAGGCACCCTGCCCTCCTGAAGGGAGGAACTAACCACCCCAGCCGTCAATGGCCGTAATGTCTCCTGGCTGACTTTCACCAACCAGGACGGGAAAGGATCTTGTTCACAAGTGGTGGCATGAACAGATTCCAACAAGGACTCCACATCGGCAGGTGACATCATCTGAAACCGAGCCCACAAAACAGGACAAGATGGGGCATCCACAGCCCCAAGATGATCCTCTGTAATAATTATGGTACCGAAATTGTGGCTGATGTGAGCGATCTTATCTACAAAGTACTTAATGAACCGGTCACAGCAGTCACTGGATTGCTCCAGGTCCAGGCGGAGACCGGCAGGACTGACCAAGCATTTCACCACCTGGAAAATCTTCGCTGAATGTGACCTTGCAGATGCAATAAGGGCAGCAAAGAACTTCTTCTTTGCTACCTGCACCTCCACAGCATAGACCTTTAAACTGCTCTTATTCTGCGATAGATCATACTTGTTGCAAGTCCTGTGCCACCCGCGCTCCAACTGCCTGCTATCCCGCTTCAAACACTGCAGGTCCTCAGTAAACCAAGGAGACCTGCGGGAGACTCGGGAGGGCAGCGGACGCCTGGGAGATACTCTGTCAATGGTCTCAGTCAAGAATGTGTTCCAGAAGGCTATGAGATCATTGACAGACTGGGTGTCAAGGTCCAGGGGAAACTCCCCCAGAGCATTCTGGCACAGATCTGGGTCCATAAGTCTCCGGGGGTGGACCGATCTAATAGGTCCTGCACCCCATTGGGGGCTGACATGCACCAGGATTTATGCCTTAAGGAGGTAATGGTCAGAGCATGACAAAGGCTCCACCCCCAAGACTTCTATCAACTGACCCCTCGCCTCAAGGCCGGTGCAGAAAACCAAATCCAGTATATGTCTCTCCTCATGTGTGGGGCCACAGATGATTTGGGACAGACCCATGGTTGTCATGGAGGCCATGAACTCATGCCTTGCTCCTCCAAGATCCGTGTCAGTGTGGATGTTGAAATCCCCCAGGACCACTAATCTAGGAGTACGGAGGATCACATCTGACACCAGATCAGCAAGAACATGTAGGGATGCTGCCAGGTAATTGGATGCATGGTACACCAGGAGTACCCCTAATCTGTTCCCCGCCAAATTAAACAAACAAGTCATGTACACCAAAGAAGTTCAGCTGTGAGCCTGGCTTAACTGTCTCTCAAAGAGGAGGGCAGTAACCTATGAGAAGCAGCTTTAATGAGATACACTGCATTTCTTCTGAGGAGCCTTTTTTGAAATTAATGGTGTTATTCAAGGCAAAGATGACACCCTCCTCCCCAAATATAACACCCAAACACAAAAGTGCAGAGTGCTCTGTGGCAAACCCACAGACTGTCCCCACTACCCAGAGACATTTGCAGAGATTTGCAGCGGGGCACAGGGACAAACCCCCAAATCCCTCCTGGTGTTTCCCTCCTGGAGATTCCCTCCCAAATCCCTCCTGGTGGAGATTCACATCTCTTCAAATATCCCTTCCTTTCACTGACAAATCAAGATATGGCTATTTTGCCAGGTTTCAGTGAGGAGGATGAGGAGTAGGTGGCGAGCTTTTGTCTTATCTTAAGGGTATTGGGGTTTTCTTTTGGGGCCTCTATGGCTGTTTTGGTTTTAATTTGATTTTCATTATGATATATTTTTAATGTTTATTTTATATGATTTTTAAAATATGATGTACACCACACAGAGCTGCCATTAGGCAGGAGAGGGCGATATGGAAACAGCATAAATAAATAAATCCCATGGCAAGACAAAGATGGCACAGGAGCAAACCCCCCCCCCCCCACACACACACACACACCTGCTGCCAGAAACATTTGTGGAGTTCTGCAGCAGGTCCTACTTACCTAGGGACAGGGTGAAACACTTAGCAGTGGGAAGAAGGAGTTGGAGGACGAAGCAGTTGGAGATCAGACGAGGTCCAACACACTGCAGCCAGATTTGGTGAAATCTGCAATTTGAACAAAAACAATGAGCTCCAGCATTGAAATCCCAGCATGCCAATTTCTGTGGGCCCCTGCTTCTGATCTCCAGCCATGCCCCATTTGGAGTCAATGCATCCCCTGTTGTGATTACATGCCCGCTGTCTGACTTGGGAACTCCCTATCCTGCATTAGGGATGTGCTAACAGAGTCCGGGGGTTTGGTGTTCGGTCCAAACTCGGGGTGTTCGGGCCATTCATGAACACTCCAAACCCAAACTGCCCCCGCCTGAATCGACTGAACAAAGTTTGGGTTTCGAACCTATTCGGCCACTTTAGGCCTACTTCAGGCCTCTTCTCGGGCTTCTGGCAACTGAGGAAGGGGCTGGAAGCCCTCCTTCAGTTCCCAGAAGGCCTAGAAGAGGCTTGAAGTGCTCCAGAGTGTCGCCGGTCCTGCTGGCGCTGCCGGACCCGGGGCCAGAGCCCCAGCACCACCAGGTAGGTCGATCCCTGGGGTGGTTTGTTTGTTTGGTTAAATTTTACCAGGCTGGGCAGGGTGGGGGGGAGGTGAGCCCTGGCACCCCTTCCACCAGTGCAGCCTAGAGGGGGGAGGGAAAACCAGGTTCGCCCTGCCTGCCCCGAACGGGTTTAGTGAAACCGAATAGGTTTGGGCTGAATAGCCCAAACCCGAACAGTTTCAGGGGGGGCGAACCCCGAATGGGCCAAAAACTGACACACACCCCCAGTGTTTGCACATCCCTATCCTGCATGCACTCCAACCACAAGTAATGTATGTGCACCTCCCACGTAATCCCAGGTGTTATTGCTAACCACTGGTAGAAGGCTTCATCTTATTGCAACCATTGTGCCACCACCCTCTCTTGACTGGCACATGGTAAACTGGCATTTCCCTCTCTCTGACTGAAACCTTTTCACTTGGGGCTGTTGGAGACTGCATTGGGCCCCACACACTGAAGGCAGATTTGGTGACATCTGCAATTCATGCAAAAACAATGAGTTCCATCATTGTAATCCCAGCATTCCAATTTCTACTGGTCCCTCCTGATCTCCTCCCCTCTGAGAGACCCTATGTATGATGCTGACATACTTCCACAGGGTCATAGCCCATGAGGGAAAGACTTCCACAACCACGCTCATGTATGCTATAATGGCAGATTCCCAACTGGCCTACTTTCTGTCCACCATCATATGCTTAACCCGCTCATACTCACTGTAATTCCCTTTAGCACTGGGGTTGGATATAGGGTTACTAAATAGCAGTGTGAATATATCCATGTATTCACCCCACCAGATCGTCTCCCTTGTTGACTGCAGCAACTGGACCCTGATGGGGGTAAAATTGTCTGTGTAGCACCCCCGGAGCTCTGATACCACTGGAACCATCATCCCTTGCGTCTGTCAACCCCCTGCATCACTTCCCCCCCTTCCCCCCACGCAATGCCCTGAATCCCTGATTAGGGCTTGGGGTCTGTCCCACTGCTGCTACTGCTTCTTCCCCTTGTACTCCAAGACACTGAGAAACCAGCCTGCCAAAAATTCCTTGAAGACAGACACATTACCCAACCATATTAGCCTATTAAGTTCTTGTTGCACTCCTTGTTTAGAGGTCTGAGCTAGAGGTGTGAACCAAGGACCCATATCATTATTCATTTTCATTTTTCATTTTTGTTATTTAAAACTTTCAGTTTCATTTTCATAAATATCACAATTTCATTTTTGCTTTCATTTTCGATTTCCATTGGTTTAAAATAAAAAGACATTTCTGGCTGTACCTTTCCCCCTCCCCCCATTATATTTGGGTGAATCTTGGATGGATTATACCTCCAACTGAAGGCATTATATGTACCAAATTTCAAAAAGATTGGATAAATAAATCAGATTTTATAAGCAGTTGAATTGTGTTATTTTGCAATAAATATACATATACATTCTTGCCTGTAACTTCTTTGTCTCCCATCTAATATTGATGCAAATGGGCACATTTATATCCCTGTCCAAGTTTACTATCTATTAGAGATGGGAATTTTGGTTTCGGATAAAACCGAAAGTTCCCGAAAATGGCCATTTCGGATTAATCCGAACTTTTGGATCTTTTGTGGTTTCGGTACTATCGGATCTTTTGCATTGATTTTTGTACCAGATTTTTAACATTACGGTTTGTCCCAAATAGAAAAAACGCAACGTTAAAAATCCACTACAAAAATCAATGCAAAAGATCCGAAACCGAAAAAGAACCGAAATTCATGAGAACCGAAACCAAAATTGACCACAACTGAAATTTTGCCCAGTCCCATCCCTACTAACTATGCTGACTTTTAGGGATGGGTGAACAGAACGGAGTTCGGAAATTCAGTTTGGTTCAGTTTGGTTTAAAATTTGAGTTCAGAAATTTGCTTCAGTTTGGTTTAAAATTCGAGTTGGGTTCGGAAGTTCCGTTCGGTCAACCGAACAGACCAAGTTTGGTTGAATTCTGAACTTCCGAACTTCCGAACCAAGTTCAGCCATTCAAAACCAGGTTTTTTGGTGTGTGTTGCCACTAGGGATTGGCGAACAGAACGGAGTTCGGAAATTCGGTTTGGTTTTAAATTCGAGTTCGGTTCGGAAGTTCGGTTTGGTCGACCGAACAGACCGAGTATGGTCCAAACTCCGAACTTCCGAACCACATTCGCCCATCCCTAAAGACTTTCAGAAGGATTGGATAAAAGTTCCTGGTGGTATAAGAAATTAACCTATAAATATAGGTCTGACTTTAACATCTTTGTAGTCCAACCAGTATACATGAAATTTGGCAGCACTGTATCTTGAACCTTCAGGATCCTCTATGCCAAATATTGGAAAGATGTGATAAATGATCTCAGTTTTATAAACCTGTACAGCATATGCAGAGAATGAGCCAGGGACTATCTGATGTGTCACTGTTTTATAAGATCTTTTTGTGATGCCCATTGGCCAACATAAATGTAAACCAAATATCCTCATTCTGTGCTGTGACCACCCAAACTTCTCTCCCACACTTGTTACAGGGAAGATGGAAGCATCTGTGTATCTGTCACAGTGCTGCAGGATGTGATTGTGATGATAATTGACTAGCCTGGATGTGTAAACCATGTCTCCTGATTTCGGGGATGCTATCTCCAGGGTCCCAGTTATGTGCCTTCTATCTCTGCCTCAGGGCTGCCCCCTATGCCCACCTCGAAGCCACCCACCATCCATTTGTCCTGTAAAGCTGGAAGCATGCAATAATTGGCCAATTAACGTATCTGTCAGTCAGTTGGGTTGCTCCTAATTCTTCTTCCTACAGCCTCCCTCCCCCTGCCATGCCAGGTGCATGCCTCTGACTGGCACTACATGTGCTGCTATTTATCTGACTAACGGTCTTAAAGGTAGGGATGGATGAACGCGGTTCGGATGTTCGGACCGTTCTCGGTCTGTTCGGACGTCCGAATTGAACGTCTGAACCGAACTCTCGAATGACTGAACAGTTTGGTTGTGTTCGGATGAGTTTGGGGGCAGGAAAAATGTTTTTTTCAGGAGGGGAAAACATTAAGTTTTTGTTTTTGTTTTTGTTTTCATTTTTGTTTTCGTTTTCGTTTTCGTTTTCGTTTTCGTTTTCGTTTTCGTTTTCGTTTTCGTTTCTGTTTCTGTTTCTGTTTCGTTAGTGCTATTTTTGACTGTTCAGCCAAGTTTGGCCAACCCGAACTCGGCTGAATTGAACCATTGAAACCGAACTCTGGTTTCGAACCGAACATCCGAACCGCATTCTGTTCGCCCATCCCTACTTAAAGGGACAACTTCAATTGCTTATAATATTGGGGCCCTTTATAAAATTTTCCTTTAGTTTGGCAGAGATGACATGGAAGGGGTGGGATACATTCTTGCCAAATGTCTTGTAAACAGTATGGAACATATAAATGTAACAGCCAGAAATGCATTTTCAAATTAATGTCTTATACCATCAGGACCCTTTATCCAATCTCTTTGACATTTGGCAGAATTGGTAATCCTCGGAGGGACATAACATTTCCAGGATCGATACAAATTGGATGGAAAATAAAGAAGTTGTAGCCAGGAATGTGTATGCAGCTTTTCTTAAAATCAAAACATTTAATTGCTTATAAAATCGGTTTCCTTTATCCAATCTTTCCTACATTCCTACACATAGTGACCTCCATTGGTGGTACAATCTTTCCAGGTTTCATAAGAATTGAATAAAAAATTTAAAAGGTATAGTCAGAAATGTGTTTTTCAGTGTTTTCTCATTATTTTGAAAACAAAAATTGGTTTTTATTTTTGTTTTCATTATTATTATTTGTCATTTCCGTTCTTACAATAACAAAAAAGAAAATGGAAATTTTCATTTTCATTATCATAATGACAAAAATGAATTGCACACCTGTAGTCTGAATTCCTCCTCCACCCAGTACTGTTCTGATCACCTCACCTGTATTCTGGACAACTGTAGGAGGTCACTGCTATACCAATGTTTGGGATGTGTTGGCTAATCTCATAATCTTTTGCTCCATGCTAGTCATTCTTGCATCACTTCCATCTTGTGGATGTGTTTCATTCTCTCTTAAGAACGTAAGTAGTACCATTCTGAGTCAGACCAATGGTCCATCAAGCCCAGCATCCTGTCCTCCGACAGTGGCCAATCTTGATTGCATGGAAGAAGAACCAACAGTCACAATGGGCAATCCATTCCCCGTTGTTCACTCCCACCTCCTGACGGTAAAAAGTTCATCCTTTAAGCTACTTGGTTAATAGCCATTTATGGACCTACTCTCTAAGAACCTGTCTCTTATACACATCTAGATGTGTATAAGAGACAGCCTCTATCATGTCCCCCCTCAGTCTTCTCTTCTCTAAGCTGAAGAGACCAGCTTGTCAAGCCTCTTTTTGTACAGAAGCCATTCCATACCCTTTCTCATTCTCGTTGCCCTTTTCTATATCTTTTCTAGTTCAGCTATGTCTTTTTTGAGATTGAACGACCAGAACTGCACACAATATTCCAGGTGCGGTCGCACCATAGATTTCTATAGAGGCATTATGACATCCTCAGTTTTATTCTCTATTCCTTTGCAAATAACTCCTAATATTATGTTTGCTTTTTTGACTGCTGCTGCACACTGGGCTGAGGATTACAGTGTATTGTCCACAATCACTCTCAGATCCTTTTCCTGAGTGGTAACTCCTAGCTTAGTACCCAGCATTGTGTACTCATAGTTTGTATTATTTTTCCCTATGTGCATCACTTTTCACTTGTCCAAATTAAATCTCATCTGCCATTTAGATGCCCAGGCACCCAGTCTCGTAAGATCCTGTTGCAATTCTTCACAGTCTGCTCATGTTTTAACTACCTTGAATAACTTGGTGTCACCTTCAAATTTGATCACCTCACTTTTAACGCCCTTTTCCAGATCATTAATGAATACATTAAACAATACCGGCCTCAATATAGATCCCTGGGGCACACAACTTTTTACATCTCTCCATTGTAAAAACTGACCATTCAGTCCTACTCTTTACTTCCTATCCTTTAACCAGTTACCGATCCATAGTAAGACACTACCTCCTATTCCATGACTTTTTCATTTTCTCAAGAGTCTTTTACATGGGACCTTAGCAAATGCTTTCTGGAAAACAAGGTACACTATATCTACCGGGTCTCCCTTGTCCACATGTCTTTTTACACCCTCAAAGAATTCCAACAGATTAGTGAGGCATGACTTAGCTTTGCTAAATCCATGTTAACTCTTCCCCATTAAGCCATTTTTATCAACATGTCCAGCGATTCTGTTCTTAATGATAGTTTCCACCATTTTACCCGACACAGACGGCAAGCTTGCTTGTCTGTAGTTTCCAAGATCACCACTTGATCCCTTTTTAAATATTGGGGTTACATTTGCCACCCTCCAGTCCTCCGGTACAGTGGCAGATTTTAGCAATAGATCTAGCTTTAGACTAACAGTAGGTCTGCAATTTCATATTTGAGTTCCTTCAGAACTCTGGGGTGAATACCATCTGGTCCTGGTGATTTGTTAGTACTATTTAGTTTGTCAATTTGCTCTAGGACCTCCTCCAGAGTCACGTTGATTTGGGACAGCTCTTCCAATGAATCACTTACAAAGTAAGGTACCTGCGTGGGTATCTCCCCAACGTCCTCCGCAGTGAAGACCCAAGCAAAGAACTCATTCAGCTTCTCTGCTATGTCCTTTTCCTCCCTAAGCACCCCTTTCATCCCCTGGTCATCTAACGGCCCAAGTGACTTTCTAGCAGGCTTCCTGCTTCTGCTGCACTTGAAAAAGTTATTAGTTTTAGCATATTTAGCAAGTTGCTCCTTAAATTCCTTTTTGATCTGCCTTATTAACTTTTAACATCTACTTTGGCAATACTTATGCTCTTCTCTATTTTTATTGGAACTCTCCATTTTTTAAATGACACCTTTTTGGCTTCAATAGCCACCTTCACCTCATCATTTAGCCTGAATCTGTCTTTATCTCTTCTGTCTGAAGTTGCACAGTTGCTGTAATGAGAAGTTGCTGGGACACGCCACCTGGTCCCCTGCCTTGTTGCATCTGTATGCACAACAGCCTGATTGCCCACTGAACTCTGCCCCAATCCGGGTTGGGGGAGTGAATCATTGGGGGGTGTTGGCCTGGCCCTCATGAACCAGGCCATCATGGCATCCCACCTTTCCATCTTATTCTAGAGGATCTTCAAAAGCCCACCACATGTCCACCCTAAGGGCCTGGTTGACTTCACCCTGAAGGCATTCCACCTTCACCCTCTTGCCCGCTGGGAGCAAAATCCCCTCTATTGGTTCTTTTGATTATTTTATTTTTTTAGCATCAGCAAAACAGTTTTACTGTTGATGGAGAAAGATCACTCATATCTCTTTAAAAATACAATTTACTGTAGCAAGTATAATAATATTGCAGCAGCAACATAATTCCAACTCTTCTAGTTTATCCAGCTGACCTTTTCACTGAGATGTAGATTTTTAGACTACTCTCCAATTTTTATTTTTATTGTGCTCCAAGGAAAACTCTGGCAGATGACAGCCATGTTCTGACTCCTCAGTGGGCCAGTTCATCCTGACAAATAAACAATACTGTTTACCGGACTTGGAAATTGAGAGGGATAGAAAATTAGTCTTTTGCAGGACTTATTGGCATTAATAAGTCCTGGACAAGAAGGCGACAATCTCTGATCACTATTCCACCAAGCCTGCTGCACAATACTGTTTACAAGATCACTTCTAGAACATGAAATCATCTTCTTTGCTATTATAAAATAAATATTACTTAAAGTGTTTGCTATGGTTGCAGTTTCTCTCCTTGAGTCCATCTATGCATTTCAATGCAAAGTGGGCTAGACCCTCTTTTCTGCTAAACATTAGTATTTAAAATGGCATATTTCCAAAATGGTTATTTAAAAAAATATTTTCAGATGGTAAAGATAGATTATTGTTAGCAATTATTAATAATGGGCTATATTGGCTAATTCTTTCCTAACAAAACAAATAAGCCAGTTGCCTCACCATTCTCCCTGTTTCATCAACCATAGCAATGAAATAGGGATTCGTAGCCATTCTTCCTATTTCATTGCTCTGCCAAAAAGAATGGTATAGTTTAAAAATATCTGCAAATCACCAATACAGACATTTTGCTTTTATATTATATTCCTTTCCCCAGTCCATGTCTGGCTTGCCTTTTCAAAGGCCCTTTTCTAACAGGCACAAGTGCATGGGTGGATGGTTGGAAGAGGCGGTGGGTGGGTGGCAAGTAAGCGGCCCGTTGCACAGTCACTCGCCCACCTCCACCCATCCCCATGTATGGAGCATCAGTCATTGGAGCCCATTGCTCCGTGCGTGAGTGATGGATGGAGGTGGGTGGCGCATGGGAGTGTGTATGCACCCCACTCACCTGCCGTGGTGATCTCACGAATGCCCCTCCTAACCCACCCACCCCACATGTAGGCAGGGGCTCTATGCACAAAGGACCAGAGGCTCTCACAAGATTGACCAACATCTCCCCTCCCTTCCACCTACCCCAGTTCTACTTCAAATGCCCAATGCCTTCCCCCCACCCTCCCCCGGGGAACTTGTGAGTTGCACATCCAACCTGCTTTGTTGAGATTTCGAATATATAATTCAAATAATGTATATGGAAGTAATGCAGATTTTGAAATGTCCTATTGTCTCAGGCTCCCTATTTGAAGATTTTATAACTACCAGCTTCAACTGGAATTCATCATAGATGTGATCTCATTTGTTTAGGAATTGCAGGGTAGAGGGACTTTTCCACCATTTTATTGTTTAACATGTTGACCTTAAATAACTTCACAGGTGTCTATAGATCTGATTTTGTTTATAATGTGGGAATGTGTTTTTAAATGGAGATTACCTTTTAAACACCACACTGGGGATTTATTTTGTGTGTGTGTAACAGATTCCAAACAGAGAGAGATGTGAAACATTTCATCTAGTCTTCACTAAACCAGAACAACGTGAGCTCAGAGAATCAGAAGTGTTTGGCAAGTTTTCTTGCTTTTCCCTTCCATTTATTACCTTTATTTATGTAGGAATAGTGGCCAAATGCACAAAGTTGAGCAGTGCTTCCAGACCTGCAAGCTTGAGTGTTAGTCCTCTTGTAGGCTTGTCTCATTGAAGGGGGAGGCACTAAAAAGAGGCTCAGTCACACAGGACTCATAGGATTGGCTCTCCGGGCAGCCCTTCCTTTTATGGCTAATGATCAGAATGAGTTGTCTTTAGAGTTTAATGAGGACTCACAAAAATGGGTATACTCGACAAATTCACAGTACATGAATTGACCCGGCAAAATCGAGTACTGATTGGTATCCAACCGCAACCTGATTCGTGTACCTGATGTTCTGGAATGTTGACTTCTATTCCTGATTTATCTACTTCTTTATTGATTTATTGACTTTCGACACCTATTTATTGATTTTTCCATCCCAGAAAATAAACTTCTGGTCCCAATTTTTAAAATTATTTCTGTCCTGATTTTTCAGTCTTCTGACCAGATATACAGATCAGTAATCAGAAAATTGAAAAAATACAGGAAATGACCGGCTTTTGGGGTTTCAAGGTTTCCAATCAATATACAGGCAACCCATTGGGTACCCAATGTGGTACCTGGAAATGCAAGTATTGCCTGCGGGCACTAAATTAAGTACCAGTTTCAGCTCTAGTCATCTTGTACCGGAGGGATCATTTGAATTCAAGGAGTATAAGAAGCCTGTATCTGAGGCTTCTTTCCTTCAATGGTAGAGGACAAATGTAATGAGAATGACATCCTCTAATCACTTGATTCACTTGTTGATGGTACGTGTAAAGGTTAGTATTGCAGTTAAGATGTTTTTGTGAACAAGGAGCCCTGCATTTGGAGAATTATGGTCACTCAGCTCATCAAAGGATTGCGCCCATAATGCACAAATTCATTTGAATATGAAGCTGAGACAGGTTACTGTAATAGCTATATACAATGTGTAGTAATTAACTTCCGTGTTAGAGGCACATATGCATTGATCACTTTGCTTCTAAATGTTATTTAACTTAACTCACTATTGTACATTTTGACTTTCTAGCACCCTGTGGGAGTCGCTCCACAGGTTCAGAAGGAACAGTCCTATCACCAAACTACCCAAAAAACTACAGTGTAGGCCACAACTGTGTTTACTCTATTGCTGTTCCCAAGGAGTTTGGTGAGTAGCATTAGTCTACATATTAATTTTTTTACATTTTTCTTTCATACTTTAAAAAATCACTTCTGCATTGCATATATCTTTGGATAGTTTTCATACTAACTTTTATGTTGATAATATATACACTGTGCTTGAAAAAGCTATTATAAATAGATTGTGCTGACTGCAGTTTTGACAGACAGTCAGCAAGTTTTTCAGTTATGCTATTTGTTCGGAAGCTTGTATCTTCATACACATAAGTGAAACAGTGTTTTTAATGCACACGGGTGTCAATTTTTTGTTTGGTTGGTTTTTGTTGTCACTTCAATAGTAGAGATTACTGGGTTGTTTTTTTAACAAATGGAAAATAATGTGTCAATATGGTTTTGAAGTTAATGGGCAAATTCAGCACTGATACAAATTAGCATGACACATATATATATATATATATGTATGTTTTATTTGAATTGGCCTCAGTAAGGACTATGTTTAGCTTACTGTGAAATAATGAAATAGAATAGGACTATCTTTAGCTTACTGTGAAATAATGAAATCGTTAAGATGCACCATGGGAACCAAACTTGTAAAAGAAAGATCAGTAGAAAGACCGGTTGATGCTTAGATAGATAAGTATGCTATAGCAGGGGTGGAGACCTCCAGCATGTGATTTTCTTCCAGCTCGTGTCACTCCTCCACCCAGTCCCTGAAAGCTCCCCCGAGCTTACATTACCTGCGCTCCCCCAACCCCTATGAGAGTAGGAGCTGAAACAGTCTTTAGATGAATTCCGTCTATGACAGATTCACCTGTTCTGATCCAGAAATGGGTACCAACCCCAGTCTAATTCCTCTTCCATCAGAACTGCATTTTGGCTGCTCTGTGTTGCTCACCTGAGCATTGGGCCATTTTGTACATGCACAATAACCAAAATACTACTTTGTGCTTGTTGCAATAACACATTTTTGTGCATACACAAATTGGTGAAGAATGGGACTGATACAACTTCTGATTTCTGTGGGGGATTGGGAGTGGGTGGGAGTAGTTGTGTTATGTTAGGGAACTATTGTATATATTCAGTACACAGCAGAAAATATGTCAGGATGAGACTCATTTGTGTTTTATGTACAAACACATCATTACATTTCAAGAATGTATATTTTAAAGATGAACTATCACTAATAAAAGTTTATTTAAAAAGGGGGGAAATTGGTGAAATATCTTTGCACATTTTGTGGATTTGGCTATTGCTCATGCACAAAAAAAAGTATTTTGGTTCTTGAATATGCAATGTTGGTGGCTGGCAGACTAAAACACCCAACAGAATAGATGTGTGGAGATCTGCTGCTACAGGAAAACTCCACGCTGAATCGTCATCGTCACACCATTCTGAAACCATAGATAACATCAATAGAAATACAAGGAGTAATACGTTTCAGCCCTAGCTATTGGTCTGAACAGCAAAGAGCTATTGATTTAATGATGAGATAGACAGATGGGGATTAAGTTAAAATAATAAGCAAGATATAAAACATGATAGAATTATGTGTCAAGGTTCTACTGTTTGTATGGACTTCTACTGTATGGACTGTATTGCATTTCATAACCCATGTTATCAAATGCTTCATTTTAATGGTTGTTCAGTGTCAGGTGCATTTCTTGTGCTTTATGAATATAATAATAATAATAATAATAATAATAATAATGTTGATCTCAAGCCACATGTGGCATATGCATGGTACATGCGGTGCATGCATACACCTACACGTGTAACTCATGCACACCCCATAAACAGTATCGCTCTGGGGACTATGCCACATACTGAGGTTTGGGATCACAGTCAATAATAAAAAATACTGTTATATCACGGTAACTAGCATGGCACCCAAACTGCAAACACAAAATAGAGCAATTCTCATTCATTCATTCATTCATTAATCAAAGAACCGCTTGACCATCACAGACATTAGAGATTTGTCATAAGACTCACGAGTCTTGCATTGTTTTAAGTTAAGGGGACATAATTTACATTCACTCTGCATGCTGGGAAGAATGCCCTTGTCAGTCACAAACCTGATGATTCACTAGCTCTTAGATATGCAGGGACAGTTTCTATTGAGGGGCAGGCAGGCAGACCCCACCCTGGAACCCCAAGCATCACACAGGATCAGGTCAGGACCAGGCAAAGACTTGAGAGAGCATACTCTGGGTGCTGTCCCCATGAAGCATGGCTCTCTAGATTAAAGAGGCAGGGCAGGAGTGGGGGCTTGTAGGTACTAGGGATGGGCAAACAGATCACGGTTCGGGTTCGTCCGTTCGGTTCGGCTGCGTTCGATTTGTCCGTTCGGTTCGTCAGTTCGGTTCGGCTGTGTTCGGTTCGTCCGTTCGGTTTGGCAGTTCGGCTAGTTCGCCGAGTTCGGGTTCGGCTGTTCGGTTCGGTTGTCCGAACAGGCCATTCAGTTAGGCCGTTTGGCTGTTCGGTTCGGCCGTTCGTCCATTAGGGCAGTGTTGTTATCGGGGTTTTTTTGTTTTTTATATGGTTTTTTTGTTTTTTATTGGGTTTTATATGGTTTTCTTTTGTTTTTCATTTGGTTTTTTTGTTTTTATATGGTTTTTTTTTATTTTTTTTATCTAATATCATATATATCTGTCTACACTATATCTAACTGCTATTAACTATTCTAAATGCTATGAACTAAGTGGCTTATCTAATAAGTACACAGACCTACTCCTACAAACACTAAAACTAAATCACTAATGCTATCTCTATCATAAGCTAACTCCTACAACTCTCTTCTATCTATCTATCTATCTATCTATCTATCTATCTATCTATCTATCTATCTATCTATCTATCTATCTATCTATCTATC
>QEPC01013456.1:677376-713062 GCA_003113815.1 Sphenodon punctatus | reverse complement strand
TCTCGCTCTTCCCCCCTCCCTTCCCGTTTCCCTTGTGTGGGCGTTCCCTTGTGTGCCTTGTGGCTTCGTTTGCCCTCAGGCGGCCATGTCTGTGTCCCGCCCCTGCCCGGTGCCTTGTGGGGGTTTAGCGCCCGCCGGGGGTTCGGCTGCACGTCTGTTGTGCTGCCACGGCCCGCGATGGTGCGGCCCGGTTCCAGCCCGTGGTCCCGTTCCCGGCACATCTGTTTGGGTCGTTTTCCCACCCCCGGGCGTGGTTGCGCTGTTCACCCCCCCTGGTGGTTCGCTGTGGTGAACCGGCCGCCCGTAACGTCTGAAAATACCCTATATCTGTTCAATGTATATGTTCATTACTCATTAGTACAAATCGTCCTACTGATACATGAAGAAGTTGTGGAGTATGTATAGATTTGGCAGGCACCATAACATAAGAAGATACTTTGCAAGGTGTTAAGACCTCCTTTAGGAAAATGGAGGAGGAATCCAGTCATATAGCTGAAAGTAATTTTGGATCAGGTACCTATAAAATTGGCAGTCCATCATATTGGGAGAAAGTGTAGCTTCTTTTTTTTCTTCCTTCAAAGAATGAGAGAACACATGAAATTGTCTTTTGTACAGGGATCTGTGATATAAATATAACTTTAGGGGAAGAACATACAGTTCAGAATGTTATATGAACAGCAAGAATTGTGTCTTGTAGGGACTACTAGTACATTCTGTATATCGAATTATAATTTAATTTCTGGTATGCTATAATTTGGTATAAACCAATGGTATAAACCATGGTATGGTATAAACCAATCACAATATAGAAACAAAACTCAGCACACTAGTTTATTAACCATGCAGAAAATAACAATATATATTTTAATCAGAATATTACACTGGAGAAGTTTTTGATGGAGTGAAAAGAAAAGCTATTTTGTGTGCAGTTTGCAGTTTTTCAACTTTTCATGCCAAAATTCTATGGAAAATCCATTGCAGTGTAGCCTTTTTTTGATGTTTCATTATTCTGTCATGCAGAATCAGAGCTTCAATATTTCATACAATGACAGGTTTAAGCTTGAAGATAAATGATTCACAAAAGCACACAGCATGCCACAGGCAGAGTCTTTTGTAAACACAGAAGACTCATCATCTCTGACACTCTCCCACTGATATTGCAGGATGGTGTAATGATTGCTAATTGTTTAACGGTGCAATCTTGCACTGATTACAATTAAAAGTGCAGATGTTTAATTTTTTGGTCCTGTTTTGCTGACTCACCTGGTTCAATTTGTATGCCTCTAACAATACAGCTTAAATATGAAGTTTAAAATAATCTCATTATTAGAAAAACAAAATAAATTCCTTAAACAGCCCTAGAGAATTAATGACATTTCTGTTTTGTTGAAACGGTAGTAACACACATTGTACACCGTATAATTCAAAAGTGTAAGTAAATTTTATTTGGCATATTAGAAGAGGAATTTTGTTTCAATATCAATACAAAGTGGATTATATTTATAATGCCCCGCATATCAATTTAGAAGACCTAGCAGGCATAAGTATAGCTACAAAAACAGCCTGCTCCAGTGGAGTGTTTTTCCTCACCACATGGCATCTTTTATTTTTTATTTGCCACCAGTTGCAAAACTATGTGTTTGCAATATTTACCGAAAACTTACTAATTGGCCACTGCTTGCTTTTGTCTTCCTGATAGTAAAGTGAGGAATTTGTTTTGTCTCAACTGTACTATTCAGTTTCTGGATGATAACATAAATTCTGTGCTTTGCAAATCCATAATTGCATCAGTAAATGGCTTACTGACACCCAGTGCTTTCGTTTTTGAAGTCTTTTTGCATGCAGAATATTTTCCCATTGTTTTTAGGTTTTGTGATGTTGCTCTTGGAATGATATGGGGAGGATTAATGGCAGGATAGCAGCAATTTGATTACCAGAACATTCTTTAAAAGATTTATTCTTGGAAACGCTAGAAAACACAAGGTTGACTTTTGTTCTGCCAACTGAGCCAAACATAGAGCAAACAATGTTGTCAGTAAACATCCTTATTATCCTTGTTTGACAGCTCATTGAATCGGGAATCTGCAGACAGTTTACAAGCCATCATTCCAGAGTTACTTCAGCAATGTTTCTTTTGCTTTTAAATACAGTCCATACTTTCAAAGATAATAACATCGCCCCCACACTAGGAATAAGGCACAGACACAAAGGATATGGGTAAAACTGGCCGCAGCTGTTTCATTGAAGCCAAACTTAATTAATAACCTGCTAAGAGAACAAGAAACCGATTAAGCCAATTCAATCCAATTAACATCCATGAATAACGGTGGATAGAATTAAAGGCCAATTACCCTAAATAGAATATTTCCCATGCCAAATTGTTAGGTAAATTAGAATATCCAATTCATCAAACCTTTTCCATTAGAATGCCAATTAAAAGCTGATTAGAATTATACCAAATTAACTTGGGTGAATAACAAGGGGGGGGGGGTGATGAGATTATATAACTTAACCCTTCAACTATCTCTCACTCCCCGCATTGAGTACCATAATGTCAACCATTATGGATTGGAGATACCGATCCAATCCCTTTCCAATGGACCAACTTGATCCATTTCTCAGAAGGAGAGATGCTGCTGATGCAAACCTCGGGACCGCTTAAATCCTACTCATATGCACACAATGCCTGCCCTTCCTTCCTGTGATAATCTGGGGCGCCCATCCCCTAAATTACCCACCAGGTACACCTTGCAGAATGAACCCAATAATTTGCCCATACACCCAACCTATAAAGCCCTTACCAGTTTATCCCTATGGTACTGAACACCGCCACAAGTTCAGCAGCTGTGCTTGCTTGAACACCCCAATAATCGCAAACCCAATTCACCCAAGTGAAATCATACCCTCAGGACAACCCACTCATATCAACCTTTGCAATAACCCTTTTATGTTTCCAATATACATGTCTAATCCCAGTTCGGATAAATGCACCCCATCCTGCCAAAATAATTCTGGCCTGTTCCATCTTATTTCTGGATGGCAAAGCCAAATACCACCCAGTAGCACAATCCATTTTTTAACTTCCCCATTAACCTTTTTTCGAGATCTATCCATCACTCTAGGATTAGTAGCTCCTGGCCACCTAATACTCTGCAACATCTCCGTGAACACCAGAGTGGCTTGTGAGAAAAGCTCCCACAACCGGACCCAATCCTGCCTGATCATTATCGATAGGTCCAACCCAGATCCCCTTGTAAAATCATTCTCACCTAGATGGATTAATATCACATCTCGGGGCGGTCTATCTGACCAACCCAACACTAGGAGCATAAGCTGGGGCCAAAGCATCCCTCTCCTTCCCTTCCAAACAGCAAAATCTCTTGAAGCCAAACCAAGCTGCATGCCCCAGCCAGTTGTCTGAACTCGTTTCACTGCCCACCTGACAAAGCTGTGGCCGATGATCCAAGTTACCTTTCTCTGAGTATTACGGCCACCGCCTATGAAAAAATAAAAAATAAACAAACCATCAATTACACAGCACCCAAATCATACTCTACAGCACTGGGAATGGGCGAACATAAGCTCTAAACACCCCAGACCACCTGCCTACCCTCTGGATCTCGGGGGGGGGGAGGGCGAACCCAGCCGCAGCTGCCGATGAAGCCATCCCAATCCTAAATGAATGGGACGTAAACACCACCCCAGACAACCCAAGTAAAACCAAACCGCGTTTTTATACTGCCAAAAACTGGTAACGAGTTAATGGCACACCAGACTGAAGCACAAACAATGATCCTGGCAAAATGGGTCTAAGCTTTAAATAACTTTCCATGCATACCACTGGGCAGATAAGTGGCTCAATAGACCTGGCAAGTGCCACCGTCGAGCCTCTTCCCAACTGATCAGTCTTTGAAAAACTAATACGAACCTCGATACCAGCCCCAGTCATAGCTACTTCGCCAACTTGCAACTCCCTTCCTGTCCTATCGTTCCTGGAACTCAGAACCAATTCACTAATTCGCCTGGCCCCAAAAAAGGCCACCACAAATACAGCCTTAAACAAACAGACCTCCCCGGGATCATGGCACACCTCCCCCAGATTGCCTACAATGTCATCCAAAATCTTGGGGGACAATGGGACCCGTTATCAACCTGAACACGGCCCTACTTCTTCCATGAGACAATCATTGCCCTAAGTAGTGAGGCCACATTGCAATCCTGCACCCCCACCACCTTAGACATAAAGGCCAAAGCAGACCATTTGGTAACTTTAGTACCAGCCGCTAACCCCTTCCCGTGCAAATGAGCCCAAACTGCACCCTCTGATCCAAAGGAACTGGGATTAACAACGCCCAACCCCTGACCCGGGCAAACCCTAAAAATTCCTTAATTGCCCTCTCGTATGCGAGCCAGGTTGCAGAGGACACAGAACCCTTCACCCTGTCCATCATCTCTAGCCTCCAAGGCTCCAAAGCTGTCTGGGGATGAAGTCCTGATTCTTCCTCGTGAAGGGAGCAAACTCCCAAAAACGCTGCATCTGCAAACAAGAGAGGGCATCAGCTATCTCATTCTTAACCTCCAGGACATGTCTTGCACAAAACACTATATTATGCTGCAAACACCACAAAACTAATACCCTAACCAGGCTCATAATGCTCTCTGACTCAGAAGAAAGCAAATTAACCACATGCACTACCGGTAAATTATCGCACCAGAATATGATCCTCTTATCCTGAAAGCTGTCCACCCACAGGTGGACCACAACTATGATAGGAAATAGTTCCAAGAAGGTAAAATCCCTCAAAATACCTGAATCCTCACATTGCACGGGCCATCTCTCAGCACACCAGCGACCTTGAAAATAAGTTCCCAACCCAGCTGCACCAGCTGCATCAGAGTGAATATGTAATTCAGCCTCAAGTAAGTACAACTCCCGCCACAGGCTAACCCCATTGTGCATCCTCAAAAACTCTAACCAAACCTCCAAATCCTCCTGCATTTCCCTTGTCACCCAGATGTGATGGTGCGACAATGATACCGTAGTTGTCCTAGCGTATAAACACAATAGAAAGGCCCAACCTGGAGCAACCACACAGCAAGCGAAGTTTAACTTACAGAGTAATTTTTGTAGCACTACCCAGTGGCGACATTCATAGGTTGTCCATAGGCAAACTCTTGAAAGGGCTGGTGACCCTGCGTTCCAAAACTTCCTTTTTTATCTTCCACTCAACAACTTCCTCCAAACCCACCACTGACTTCAAGTTTCACGTGGACCCCTTGAAACAAAATTTCAAAACCACAACAGAACCCTTCAACTACATAACTAGCGACTCCTTCTAACACATAATCAACCAACAATTCCTTGAGTACCCACCACCTAACTGGCGTTGGCACTCTTGTTGGCAGCTGCCTGGGGGACCACCCCCCATGGGCTCCACCCCCTGGGAAGGGGCACTTACCCCTCTGTCCCCCACTCTTCCATCTAGGGCAGTTAGTGAAGGGATGAGGCCTGCCACACCGCAAGCAGGAATGCCTAAGTCCCAGCATGCCAGCGCCTGGCCCCCTTTTTTGGCTGGTTCACCATGAAAATTATCCTTTGGCTGTCCACCACCCTTCACTATCACATGACCACTGTCTGCCCTGACTACGTCTTTTTCCTGTATGCATTAGATCCAAAGATCATGGTCTTTGACATCCCATCTGACATCTGGTGTCATGGAAGCATTCTGCCGAAAGACCTCATCATACCGTATCCACCCAAACCCTTCCTTAGTCAAGTAGGCCCACCTCACAATATCAAAATATTTCCAGAGGGCCACCACCCTCTCTGGAAAGGCCTGCATGACTACCACAACATAAATTATAAATGCTGACTCCCAGTTAGCCCAGTTCCGATCTATCTTCCTGCACTTTGCTCTTTTGTATTCCCTGGGCTCGGACTTCACATTGGGGTCTGGCCAGGGTCCCAAAATAAAATAGCAAATAAATCAATATACTCCCCTTTCCATATTTTTTCTCCCATGGACTGAGTTAAGTGCACGCTGATGGGAGCAGAAACCCTAGCATACCCACCCCACAATGGGGGGGGGGCTCACCTGCCAGCGCTCCTGGCGCCGCTGACACCCCTACCATACCTACAACCCCTTCCTGGGTTTGTGCTTGGGAACCCTCACCTAGCCCCACCTGACCCTGTCCTCCTCCTGCCATTTCGGTGTGGCCGGTAGGACCCACTGCTAATTGCAGGTGCCAGACATTGTCTGCCCACATCAATCTGTTTGGGTCCTGCTACACCCGCAGTTGACCCAGATTACTCTGCCCTACCACTGAAACCCCTAGCACTTGCTGCTGCACCTGTGCTCCCGTTACCCCACCCGCGGTCCCCTCCACTTGTGAGGGTGAGACCTGGCTGGCAACGGGAGGTATCGTGGTCTCCCCACTCGCTCCCTGCAATTGGGAGCCCCTAATACCTACACAGCCACCAACAACCAACATGCTCTGTCCAACATACTCACCATCCCTCACGCTCATAGCCACCTGTACAGGCAACCCAGTCTGGGCCGGTGCGACAGGAGGCACACTTGCCGTTGCCACCCGGCCCCCAACCTCCAGTAACATTGCAATCCGGGATATCTGCTGCTCTGTGCGGTCAACCTTTCTCCTGAGTTCCTCAACCACCTGGCTACTTGCCACAGAGGCCCCGCTAACCACCACAGGCACGCATGCACCTTCTCCACTCGTGCTAGGTTGGGACAAAACAGGGTCAGAATTACTCACCACCCCAGCTTCTGCCATGCTCAAATCATGCCCAGGGGCAGCATTCAACACTCCAGCTTCTGCCAACCTCCCCATAACACCATCCCACGTGTTTATTCTGGCCACATGAGCCTGCTACAATGCCTGCCCTTGACCATCCTGGCACCCCTCAACTGGAGGAGACTGTCCAGGGTGCCTTGGCTGCACTACTCGAAAGCACCACCAGGGGGAGCTGGGCCGCCTGGCTGTAGAGCAACCCCAGCCTGCCACAGAAAATCCCCCAAGGCAGATGACCCAGTCCCCTCCACAGTCCCTCCTACCTCCCCAGTGAGACTGTCACCAATCCCCAGCATCAGCAGGCCCTGCTCAGGGACAAAACCACCTAAATCACCTGGTGGGGGAGGGGGTATGGCATAACCCTTCCACCTCCCCCCCTCCCTCAACCAACAACCTGCCCCTTACCATTCTTGTGGGCACTGCCCCCCTGTCCCCTTTCTTCTGCCCATGAGTCTAGGGCAGACAGCCAATGCCTGATTCCTCCCCAACTCTTATCCTCCATTAATCACCAACCCTGGTTTCCCCCTAGCAGCACCACCTGTGTCCTCTTCACTAGCGTGCCACCAACCGAATGAAGGGCTGCATGGCGCACTACAACACCACATGGCCATATCCGGCCAATCAGAAAGGATGCCTCTTTGCACTGCCGCCTCTGCCTTGCAAGCTGCAATTCCGAGCAGATTGCAGCTTTCAACGCTGCAGCTAGCTTGACCCCGCTCCCAGGAACGGCCGGAAAGTTCCGCCTCCCCCCAAACTCTGTGCCACATTCCTCTGAGAGGGGGGCACAAAGTCCTCCGCAGCACACAGGGCACTTAGCAGGGGGATAAGCATGAGTAGTTGATTAAATGGCAGAACTTTCAAAGTGGTTGTCTCCAATATGAGCTAAAGGTTGTCTCTAATATGAGCTCTGATTAACGGAGGATAAGATTATACTTATTAGGAATTGACTTTATTTATTTACTTCTGTTTACTATTTACTTTTGTTCTTATTTACTTTAGTATTTGTTCTGTTTCATTTCTGTTTTGTTTTCTATTTTATTCAATGGGAGCCTTTTTCCGTTTTAGTCAGTGGGAGCCTTTCCCCATGGAAGCCAATGAGAAAAGATCCATGAAAACTGGTAAAGTGTCTATTAAAGTCAAGTGTTGTGTACTTGTCTGATGCTGGGTTTGGGGGGGGCACTTAGTTTTTGGGGACAAATGCCAGGGGCTGGGGGCAAGTGGATGGGGGTGTGTTTTGCTTCTGCATAGCAGTATGCTCTCTAACTCCCCTGCCTGCTTCCCACTCCCACCTCATCCGACAGCCACCTCGTCTCTCCTGCGCTGCATCCTGAGATCAACTTTGCTTTCTGCTTGTCCCCATCTTCCCTCTTCACCTGCAGCTGGGGACAAGCAGAAAGCAAAGTTGAATCAGTATGCAGCAGAGGTGAGATGAGACAGCTCTGGGGTGGTTTGTGGGATTGAGACTGGCCAGGAAGGGCCGGCAGTAACCTCGACTGGAGAGAAGATCTGGGAAACTGAGCAGAACAGGAGAACGGTAGCCCTTCCAGAGCCCAGGTGAAATTGACTGGAATGAAAGTGGGGAAAGATACAAAATGATGGAGAGCAAGCTTAACAGAGCCCAGAAGATGGTAAATGGCAAAGGCAACTTTTTCAAATTTAAATATTAAACAGAATTTTAGTATTTGCTACTCGTTTTATTATTAGTTGTATTCATACTTAAATAGTATTCCCATACCTAATCCTTAGTAGCATTGCCATACTGCATTTAATTTTCTTCTAAATAAATAGCTTTCTCAGATGCATTTTAAACCTGATGTTACTAATGATTGTCCATTAAATTTTAAATATTGTAAATATTCATTCTTATTATACTGTCACTAAAAGACTGAAACTAGAAGCAGCGCTGGGGGATTATAATTTGGTCCCTATATCAAAGATCTCAAAGTACTGACTGTTACAATTTGTTGTAATGTTAAAAAAACCAAAAAAAAAACCTCATTGTAGACCAAGGGTAAGTGTTTCAAAATACCGAAGGGAAGATACAGGGGATGGAAATATATGTAGGTATGCATGTAAACCTGCATCTGGAGTAATTTCAATTAAGGTAAAGGGATTCTGTTGCAGAAAATCTGGATAAATTAAAAGCAGGATCAGGCTTCTTTGTGTCCAGTTGTTCAGCCCGGATAAGGATTTGGAAAATTGCTACCTTATAGTCTATGACTAGAGTTGAAATAACTAAACTGGCATTTCCAGTCTGCACGTTGAATTTCAAGGTTTATTTCTGTTAGTGAATTTTAAAATTCATTTTAATACAAAGTTTGATTAGTTTGATTTTAATGAAGTTGAACTTTGAAGTCAATTAGCTTCATATTCAGTATTTGTTTGTTTTGATTAGTTTGATTACACTTTGAATTTCAATAAAATTCATTAAAATTCATCTAATCAAACCACATTCCCTGTACCTGGCAGTAACAATCAACAAATTCCAAAATACAAAGTTATCAAATTAACAAGTATCATGTTCACACATAAATGAAAAAAAATTACCAACCACTTGCAAATTTCATGTGTGAAGTTCACAGTGTATGAATTTCAAATTTGATTTTGTTAACGTCAATCTAAAAACCCAACAAATAGCTGAAGTGTTGGTTCTTTCGTGCACAAGATCCGTGTTATTTGTTCTAACCAATGACTTCTGCATTAGATAGAATCACATGGGATTGAGTGGAATGAACATCATAACATAAGTAGTGCCATTCTGAGTCAGACCAATGGTCCAACAAGCCCAGCATCCTGTCCTCCGACAGTGGCCACTGGCCAATATCGATCACTTGGGAGAAAAACCAACAGTCACAATGGTAATCCATTCACTGCTGTTTGCTCCAAGCAACAGTAAAAAGCTCATGCCGTAAGCTACTTGGTTAATAGCCATTAATGGACTTACTCTCCAAGAACTTATCATGTCCTTTTTTAAACCCAGCTATACTACTGGTCTTGACAATGTCCTCTGGCAACAAATTCCAAAAGTTAATTATGTGTTGAGTGAAAAAGTACTTCCTTTTCTTCGTTTTAAATCTGCTGACAGTTTCATGGCGTGTCCCCTAGTTCTAGTACTATTTGAGAGGGTAAATAACCGTTCCCTATCTACTCGTTCCACACCACTCAAGATATTATAAACCTCTATCATGTTCCCTCTCAGTCTTCTCTTCGCTAATCTGAAGAGACCCAGCTTGTCAAGTCTCTCTTTGTACGGAAGCCATTCCGTACCCTTTATCATTCTTGTTTCCCTTCTCTGTACCTTTTCTAGTTCAGCTATGTCTTTTTGTGATGTGGTGACCAGAATTGCACACAATATTGCAGGTGTGGTCACACCATCTATTTGTATAGAGGCATTATGACACCCTCAGTTTTATTTTCTATCCCTTTGCGACTAACTCCTAATGCTCTGTTTGCGTTTTTGACTGCTGCTGCACACTGGGCTGAGGATTTCAGTGTATTGTCCACAAGTACTCCCAGATCCTTTTCCTGAGTCATAACTCCTAGCTCAGCACCCAGCATTGTGTACTCAGTTTGTATTATTTTTCCTTTATGCATCACCTTGCACTTGTCCACATTAAATCTGCTTGCAGAAGGGTTGGGGTATAAATGTATTAAAAGAAATAAAATAAAAATAAAATAAAAATAAATCTCATCTGCCATTTAGAAGCCCAGGCACCCAGTCTCATAAGATCCCATTGCAGTTTTTCACAGTCTGCTCGTGTTTTAACTACCTTGAATAACTTGGTGTCATCTGAAAATTTGATCACCTCATGCTAAACGCCCTTTTCCAGATCATTAATGAATACATTAAATAGCACCAGTCCCAATACAGATCCCTGGGGCACATCACTTTTACATCTCTCCATTGTGAAAACTGACCATTTAGTCCTAATCCTTGCTTCCTATCCTTTAACCAGTTACTAATCCATAGTAAGACACTATCTCCTATCCCATTACTTTTTAATTTTCTCAAGAGTCTTTTATGTGGGACCTTATCAAATGTTTTATGGAAACCCAGTACACTATGAGTGATTTCAGACAGGCCCACCACGCTGAACCATAGACCGGGATCTGTTTCGGATCCAAGTCAGGAATCAGGCCGGCCGGCCTTTAGATGTGCCAGCCTGATTCTCACCGGGGATCGGGGAAGGGGCGTGGCTGCGTGGTGCGATGGCGGCTGCATAGCCCCACCCCCCTGTGTTTCCCTGGCTGCCCACCCTCTGGGAGATGGGTGGGCGTTGCGGCCAATCCGGCTTCTGCACCCGATCCCATATTGCGGTCTGGGCCATGATCCCAGACCTCTGGGCGGTCAGAGGTCCAGAATCATGGTCAATCTAATTCCCACCAGTGATTTACTGGGGTGAACATCTGGCGGGAAGCCGAACATGTAATGGGACCAACAGCCACCACAGGGGAGTCACTCTGATTCACCATTGGCCCTTTTTACACAGACGCTCTAACACCCATAAAATGGGTGTTACATTTTATTATACATGTTGCAGGGCACCACTGCAGCCAATCACCATGGGCCCTGTGCACACATGCTGCCTCCACCCAGTTCCTCTGTGTGGAGAGGCATGTTGGCCGGTGGGTGGGGAGTATTTCCCTGGGTGGAGATGGGTGGGGGCGTAAATACCACTTTCGGTGGGTGTTGGTGAGTGTTTGCTCCCAGCGAACACTCATCTCCACCCACAACCACCCATGGAGCAACGAATGCCACTGGTTTGTGGGACTACATTTAAGTCTCAAGATGAGTTTGTGCAAGCAATATATTTGGGAAGCAATGGCAGCAACAGCGGCGGTGGTGGTGGTGGTGGTGGTGGTGATGGTTTACAATGTAAGAGAGACAAGGGAGGGTCGATGAGGGAGAGAGAATATAGGGAGAGATGGAGATGCATTCACAAAACCGAGAAGTCACAGATGCATGTGCTTAGTTTAGTTAAAGAAGAGCCTAGGACTCTGAATGGAAATGGCAGTAGAGTAAGCATCAGTAACCAGTTTGTGGGGATGAGAAGTGAGGGAAAGCTTCACATACGAGAGCATTTTTTAAAAGGGATTTGACGGCTGGAAGGGATGAAGCAGAATGAATGTGTCTACAGAGAGTGTTCAGAAGTAGGGGGTAGCATGGAAGAAGGAGTGCAGATGGTTCAGGGAGCAGAAGACTTGGAAGTGAGTGAGGGTGATGGCAGAGGAATAGAGTTAAAATGGGAACTAAATTTAGTACATGAGGGTAATACCTGCTTTTTCGAGTACCACATCAGGTACCTGACAGGTTACCCAGGCACCAATCAGGTACCCAAATGCCGTAAAAAGCAGGTACGGATGGTACTGATTTTTCAGTGTACCGGTTCCTAGTCGGTATATCGGTATACCAATTGGTATATTGAGTCACAAAACCAAAACATTAGCATAAAAATAATAATTTTAAAAGGTCCAGAAACAGTTTCTTGGGACCAGAAGTTGGCTTTTCAGGGAAAGGGGTTAATTTTCTGCAATGGAAAACCCATAAATAAGCATTTTAAGAAGAAAAAATTGGGGGGGGGAACCCCTCAAAAATTGGAACGGAAAGTAGTTTTCCAGGAACAGAAATCGCTGAAAAACTGTTGGAACTTCACAGAAATCTGATACATAGATGTTGGGAGTTGGTATATCAACAAAAATGTCAAAAAGCAGTACCGGAAGTCAACAGTCCGGGACCGAAATTTGGCATTTCGGGACATCAGGTACGTGATTGGGTTGTAATCAGATACTGCATGGTACTTGATTGTTACCTCATTAAATCAGGTACTGGAAAGTCAACAGGTTTCCCAAAGTGCAGGTACCCTCTTTCAGCTCTACAGAGGAGGTCTGTGTTGGAAAAAAGTACGAAAAGATAGGGAAGAGCAAGGCTTTGAAGAGCCTTGAAAATAAATATAAGACACATGTGAACATGATCAAAGTGGTGGGGAAGATGGATGGTCTTTTTGAAAGGGGGCAAAGTGAGAGTGGGGGAGGTCAGTAGGAAAGAGGTTGCAGTAATCAAGGTCAGAGATGATTACATTGAACAGAGCATGGATTAGGGTTTTGGCTAGGGCTGAAGCAAGAATTAAAACAATGAGAACCAGGCTCGAGATCTTGCTGGGATCTTGACACCTGATTCAAGCTCTCGGCAAGATTTTGATCCTGCTCCCCAATCATCTGTTTTGTGACAGGGAGGAGAGCACTGACCTAGCTTTGCAAGGGGTTTCCCTGGCCTGGAGAGCTAGACCTTAAGGGTTCCAGCTCTCCTGACCAACAGAGCCCATTGCAAAGCCCCCAGTGCCCTGGCAGAGTCCCCCAACTCATGCTGCCAAGAAGCACCCCCAAACCTCTCTGGGTGACTACAAAGTGCTGCACTGGTGGGAGAGAACAGCGGATCCACTTCTCTTTCCTCCCAGTGCTGTGCTTTGCAAGGTGCCAACTTGGGTTTGGGGTGGGGGTGAGGGGTGGCACTTCCTAGCAGTGCAGTGGGGAAGGGGAAGTGCGGGGCAGGGAGGGATGTCTCGAGTTTCTTTTCTTGGTGAGTATCCAGATAGTTTCTCGACTCGTTCACGTTTGCAAGAACAAGTCGAAACCCCTGATTTTCACTGAGAAAAGCAAGAATATGATAATCGAGTTTCAGGCCTGGTTTTGGCAGTGGGCATAATAAGGAAGGGCCAGATTTTAGCTGTCTTACGTCATGAAAAGCCATGAGCCTTAGCCACAGACTGGATCTGATGTGTAAAGGAGAGGTATGTTTGTTACTGTTGTTTTTAAAAAATAACACCTTGATTAGGAAACCACCAGTAAGTAGTTATTCAGATATTTTATATAAATTAACTGTACAACATGTGAAAGAAAGAATAATAATGTTAGTGATTGCTAATGGTAACTGCTTTAGTTTATCATATTCAATGCCCTGTGTTATCTGTGCTGCAATCTTGTAGAATTTGGCTGTGAGCCAACACCTGGGGCATGGAGCAGCACAGAATCCATCCCCATTGCTGCTCATCCCTGTGCGTAAAACTCCTTTATTTCCTCCTCATGAGGAGCTAGGGAAGCCTGATGGACGAGATAGGTTGTCAAAAGCAATTTGAAAGTTGGGAGGGAGGGAGCAGAATGAATCTCAGGCTATGCGCCTGAGAGGGCCGGTGCTGAGGGACAGACTGGATGGTAAGACCCTCAGTGGAAAATGAGAGGGAAGAGGAAGGGGAATGTTTTGGTGAAAAGATGAGGAGCTCAGTCATGGCCCATATTAAGCTTGAGTTGGCAGTGAGACATCGAAGCAGAAATGTCAGAGAGACAGTCAGCGATACAAGACTGGATGTAGGGGGAAAGTGCAGGATTGGAGAGGGAGAGTTGAGTGTCGTCAGCAGCATATAGGTGATACTGGAAGCTATGAGATTAAATGAATTTGCCCAGAGAAAGAGTGTAAAGAAAGAGAAGAGGACCCAGGACAGAGACTTGAAGAACTCCCATAGAGAGGGGAGTGATGTCGAGGAGGTACCAGCAAGGGAGATGTTGAAGAGGTATTTCAAGAGAGACGAAAAGAACCAGTTGAGAACCAAGTCCCAGACAGCAATGGAGCGAAGCAAATCCAGGAGGAGGACATGGTCAATAGTGTCAAAGAGCATTATGAGATTCTATGCTTTTCAAGTAATTTAGTAGTTCTTGTGGTTGCTCAAAAAGATTAGAAATGTGGCACTTGAAGAAAAGCTTGAAAAAAATCCCCTAAAGTCCCAGAAACCAAAAAGAAAAAGGAAACCCAAACCTTTTCTTTTCAAAAACTCGCAGTGATTTAGTCGTGCTTTTGTGTGGCCTGGCTCATCATTTTAAACATCTGATTTTAGCAGCCCTAAGAGATTACATATTTGCTGTTGACTGTTTGCATGTCAGGTATCTCATGACTTACTTTCCCAGAACACCAAACCTTTTATTGACCTAACATTGTGTAAAATTTCATATATTATTTACCAAAGGTCAAAGTTTTGACATTCTGAATATCCTCAATTCCCATTACTTTCAGAGGGGCTGGAGGAAATTCTAGGTCATAGCTAGAGTGCCCATTGATTCACAGTCCTTCTAAGCTATGACAAAGCCCTGGGAGGGTCATAGCCATCCAGAGTCAATCTGAGAAAGACTTAAGCTGCTCTAATGATATGTCAGGGCAGGAGAAGGTGAAGATCAAGATCAGAGAGTGCAAATAGCTCTATTGTGGTTCTTCCCATCAAATGAGCACAGCACTTACTGGGTACAGTTGAGCACCAATCCCAAGTAGTAACTGTGCTTATTTATCACCTTTCCTATCCATTACTTCCCTTGGACAGGACTCATTCAAGTACTTCTTTCAAGTAAGCTTGTCTGTGTTTATTAACTGAAATGTTTGCATCACACGCTTTGTGTGTCAAGATGAAATCTTTTTGGTTTTAGGATTTATCTCAGTGTTTCCTCCCCCCCCCCCCCCCCGTTAATACATTTGTTTTGAGAACGAACAAAAAAGTATTTGTAGACCTCACAAAATTTTGTCTTTGTAAGTGGTTTTCCCTCAGTTAATAACCCAGTTCTGAAAGTGAGACGACATGGCTCATTATACTGCACTAGTACAGCTCACTATAAAACAGTGCAGTGGTGTTCTGTTTTGTTGTTTTATAATTAGTTGTTGTTTTGGAATTAAAATGTGTTAAAGCCCTTTTGTTCACCTGAATGATTCTTTGTGAAGTGACACTGCAAGGTGAAACGTGGCTGGCTGAAGGACCAGATGTTTTGTCATCATCAGCAAAATATTGGCCATATGTTTTCATAATGATAATGGCTGTAGGACATGCAAACAAACCTGACCCTTTGTCGCCTATAACAGGATATACTGACTCTTTTGGTACTTTAGTATGCACTTCTGCCCATAGCAAGGGCACAGAGTGCTAGGCTGGACATACATGCAAGTGTAGGACATCATTACATTCATTTCAATTCTGGTGAAATGAGAATATAAATCTTTATTGAGTTTCATTGTAGTTGTTGGTGAGCAGGGATATCTAAGAAGGAATTTTAGTGTTGGCAGGGGGTGTTGTTCTGGAGTATACTGGCAGCATTTTCATTCTCTTCCCAGCTGGGTTGTTGCTCGTAGAAAGTGAGGGCTCTCCTGACCAGGCCTAGTGCATCTTCAGCACAACTGTGCATGGTACTGTAGACACACAAGTTGCTATGTGTCCTCATTGTGAAAGGGGGTGAAGAATGTCTGCAAATAATCTTAAAGGCAGAAAATGGTTTTGAAGTGACTGATTGTGCGTAATGGACAACCGAACTAGGTTGTCTAGTAGGTTCTAGACCCAGGCTATAAAGC
Organism: Sphenodon punctatus; assembly: GCA_003113815.1. Classification (NCBI taxonomy): domain Eukaryota; kingdom Metazoa; phylum Chordata; class Lepidosauria; order Sphenodontia; family Sphenodontidae; genus Sphenodon; species Sphenodon punctatus. Next base: position 696,876 of record QEPC01013456.1, on the reverse strand, counting down.
CCTTACCAATTTGCTGTATGGTACTGGAAACTGCAACAGCTGTGACAATTCAAGTAACTAATCCACCAATCCGCCTAGACTTCTTGACAAGGAGAGCAGCACCGTGAGGAAGTCGAAAACCTTCTCAAGGGAAAATTCCTTCTTGATCCCTCAATCAAATAGTCGAGTGGATCAGATCCACAATACCAGTCGTAGGGCGGGTGGGTGGGGTTCGTCTGCACGCTGCCAGCCTAATGGGAGGTGCACATCACGCTCCATTATCACATGGCCTCAAACCGGCCAATCGATGCAGTGCAACGGCACTGGGACTACCCAATGCAAACTGCATCCCCAGAGGGATGCAGTTTGCAAGCTGCAGCCAGCCCGACCGCTCCCAACCAGTGGAAAAGACTCACCCCCCCCCACAACACTGTGCCTTCTCCCCTGAGTGAAGTGGGGACAAAGGCCCCCCGCAGTGCACAGGGGCGCTTAGCAGGAATTGTCCCCGCACTAGGAATAAGGAAACAGACACGAAGGATATTGGGTAAAAGCTGGCCGCAGCTGTATTTATTGAATCCAATCTTAATTAACCTGTTAAAAAAACAACGAATTAACCAAATGTATCCACTCTAATACCTTAAAGAGCGGTGGATGAGATCAAAGCCCAGTTAGCCTGAATTGAATTCTTTAAACGTTTGCCTTCCGAAGTAAAACCAGTATTAGCCAATTCATCTAATTTGTATTATAACTGTGCCAATTAAATGCCAATTAAATTGTTCCCAATTAAGGTGATCAAATCACAAGGGGAGTGCCATATCAAATCATTATCAAAAATTTTCTTCACTCCCTGCTTTCAGTACCATAGAGTTCCTACCTTTTGGATTGGAGATGCCAATCCAATCCCCTTCCCATGGACAGCATTGATCCATTTCCGTGAAGGACAGATGTTGCTGATGCATATTTTGGGACCACTTGGATCCTCCCCATATGCCTACAATCTCCCCTTCCTTCCTGGGATCATCTGGGGTGTCCATCCCCTAATTTGCTTCCCAGGCTCCACCATGCCGGATGATCCTGACCATCCTCCACTGTACCCAGGCTACAAAGCCCTTACCAATTTACTGTATGGTACTGAAAACCGCCACAAGTTCAGCAGCTTCGCTTGCTTGAACACCCCCAATTTAGCTATTTGACTACTTAACATCCTAAAAACTCCCTAAAGTAATGTTTTAAGCATGGTCTTTATATTACCAATATACAAATCCAAACCAATCTCGGATAGGTGAACCCCATCCTGCCAATAGAGTTCGGGTTTGGTCCATCAAATTTCAGGGTGATTAAACCAACCCCCTTCCCCCCCCGCGACCCTATCCACGTCCTAATTACAACATTAACCGTTTTTCTGGGTCTATCCACGGCTCTTGGGTTAACAGCCCCAGGTCACCTGATTCTCTGCAACATTTCTGTGAACACCAGAGTGGCCTGAGGAAAAAGCTGCTGCAATCTGACCCAATCCTGCCTAATCATAATTGAAAGATCCAAACCAGATCCCCTGGTGAAATCATTCTCACCCAAATGGATCAAAATCAGATCAGGCGGAGGCCTTTCTAACCACCCCATGACCATTGGCATCAACTGGGACCACAGCATACCCCTCCTGCCCTTCCAAACCACAACCGCTTTATCAGCCAAACCGAGCTGTGTGCCCCAACTAGTTGCCCGAACCCTTTTCTTAGCCCAACAAATGAAACTGTGACCCAAAATCCAAATTACCTTTTTCCAATAATTCAGCTGGCCTCCTGAAAGGAAAAAGAGAAAAAGAAGAAAATGTCACTCAACAGCCCTTTACGTATCTATAGCACTGGGAATGGGCGCACATAAGTTCTAAAAAACCCAGAATGCCAGCGCCCAACTTTTTAAATTTCTCCATCAGTAAAACCAGCTGCAGAAGCAGAAGATGCTGCCCCAATCTGAAATGAATGGGATCTAAAAACCATCCCAGACAGCCCCAGCAAACACAAACAACGACGGAAAACTGCCATAAATTGATAACGAGTTAACGGCTGCCCCGACTGGTGCACAAACAATAATCCAGGCGTGCCAGATCTGACCCTCAAATACTCCTCCATACATGCCATGGGACAAATGAGAGTCTCGATGGACCTAGCCAGAGCAACCTTCGAGCCCCTGCCTAACTGATCATCTTGGAAAGCCTGATGCACACCTCCATACCTACTCCCCCCATGGTCACATCGCTGAGCTGCAGTTCTCGCCTAGAGCGGTCAGACCTGGTCTGCACCACCAATTCACTAACCCTTAGCGCTGCAAAAAAGGCTGAAACAAATGCCGTCTTAAACAGAAAAATTCCCCAGCATCAACACAGACCTCACCAAATTTCCCAACAATATCCACCAGGACCTTTGGAGACAAAGTAGCCCTGCTGTCAGCCCGCATCCGGCCCTGCCTCCACCAAGAGACAATCATTGCCTTCAGCACCAGTATCCGCTCCGACTCCTGTACTCCAAACATCTTTGACACAAAGGCCAACACCGACCACTTTGCCGCTATCGTGCCATCTGCCCAACCTCTCTTGCACAATTCCAAACTGAACTGAACCCACTGCGGTATAGGCACCAGGAATACCACAGGCCATCCCTTACCACGAGCGAACACATAGAATTCCTTGATCGCCCTCTCATACATGAGCCATGTGGCTGGAGACACAGAACCCTTTACTGTGTCCATCAGCTCTAACTTCCAAGGCTCCATAACTCCCTGGTCACAAAGTCCCAGGGGACTTGCCTGGCACAAAACAGAATATTAAACTTCAAACAGTGCAGTACAAAGACCCTCACCAGCCGCATCACCCTCTCTGATCTCGAGGATAAAGAATTAACCACCTGCACCACGGCCATGCTATCTCACCAAAACATAACTTTCCTGTCCCTAAAACTGTCAACCAAAGCATGCACCGCAACTACAATCGGAAACAACTCCAAAAAGGTTAGGTCTCTGAAAATACCAGATGCATGCCACTGATCTGGCCACCTCTCTGAACACCAGGCACCCTGGAAAAAATCCCCAAACCCACCACCCCAGCTGCATCAGAGTGCACCTGGAACTCCACTTCCAACAGGTATGGGTCACGCCACAGGCTAACCCCGTTGTGCGTCCTCAAGGACTCCAACAACACCTCCAGACCTTCCCGCATCTCGTTCGTCACTCTGATGTGGTGATGGGGAAGTGAGACCCTTGCTGTCCTGGGGTATAATCGAGAGGGGAAAGCCTGACCTGGGGCAATAACCCGGGAAGCAAAATTCAGCTTACCTAGCAGGGATTGCAAAAACCTCAACGTAACCTTACTAGCCGTCATGCATTGCTCGACCTGCAAATCCTGAATCTTAGCTGGGGGTAACCGCGACAATTCCATGAACGGGTCCAGCTCTATGCCCAGTTAGGTTAGCACCTGAGCAGGGACCTCAGTCTTCTCCTCAGCCAAAGGGACACCCAGTAACTCGGACACTTCACGGAATACACCCAACAAGTAGGCGCACTACTGCGACCCGGCCTTTCTGATAAACAAATAATCATCGAGATAATAGGTCACATGAACCAGTCCTGCCCTTTGTTTGACTATCCACTCTAGTACGGTGCTGAATTTTTCAAAAGCAGCACGTGAGATGGAACATCCCATTGGCATAGTCTTGTCATAATAGAATTGACCCTTGAAAGCGAACCCCAGAAGGTCAAAATCCTTAGGGTGAACAGGCAAAAGGCGAAATGTCAACTTAATATCACTCTTTGCCATGACGGCACCCCTACCGCAATCCCACACCAATTCCACCACAACATCAAATGGCGCATAGTGCATCATGCAGATGTCCCACGGAATTGCATCATTCACCCAATACCCCTAGGGGCTACCTGACTCTGTCCATTACCCACATTCCCAGACTGACTCGCAGCCTCCGCCTCCGCCTGTGGGCACCACACATTGTCTACTCAGACCAAGCGGTTTGGATCCTGCTGCACATGCAGTTGACCCAGTCCAGCTTGCCCTGTTGTCACAACTCCACCCCCTTGCAGCTGTGTCAGCAACCCAACAGCCGTTACCATACTCTCCCCAGTCTGTGAGGACGATGCCTGGCTGAAGGCCATCGGTGCCCACACCCTGCAGTTACTCTCACACAGCTGCCCTCTGGACCCGTCATTAACCTGTCATTCAGATACTCACCATCCCCCGTTATTGAGGCCATCTGCGCCTGTGAAACCTGCACCATTATGACAGGAGGCACACTCCCTGACGCAGGCCAGCCACCAGCCTCAATGAACACCGTAATCCTGGCCATCTGTTGGTCTATCTGGTCCACCTTCTGTGCAAGCTGCTCCACCGCCGGGTTATTTTCACCGGTTCATGCACCAACTGCCGCAGGTATCAGAGCGGCATGCTCACTAGGCTGAGGTAAAACAAGGGCAGAATCACTCAAACCGCCAGCCCCAGTTATGCACCGATCGGGCCCTCGCTCCGGCCTCCTCATGCTAACTGCATCCAGCCTGCCCATGACCCCATCCCATGCATCCATCCTGTCTGCAAGGGCCTGCAATAGTGCAATCCCTTTGATCCTCCTGGCCCCTTAGTCCACCTGGAGTCTGCCTCACCATTACAGCCTGTGTTGCCCTTGCAGCCCCACCAGAGGGGGCCATGTCACAATACTTCCCAGCAATAGCAGCGTGCTGCCAAGTCTGCTGTGCCATTCCCACCTGCATTACCCCTGTATCCCCACCAGAGGGGGCTGCACCACAAGACTGCCCAGCAACAGCAGTGTGCTGCCAAGCTTACCCAGGCAGTCCCTCTTGCATTGCCCCTGCAGCCCCACCAGAGGGGGCCGTGTCACAAAACGGCCCAGCAACAGCAGCATGCTGCCTAGGGCCACCTTCACTAGCTGTCTGGAATGCCAGCTCAGTCACCCTCTGCCCATCGAGGAAGACAGGCCCCACATCCATCAGGCCATCATAAGCACCCTGAACCCCCAACTGTCCCAGGGGTGGAAGGTCATCAGTCCTCCATCTGTCCCCCCTATTCCCCTGCCAGAAGCCTTTTGGCCCCTGCTCATGAGTTTCTTGCCCCACCCGGGCCCTTTTCTCCTGCCCATACCAACCCCCCAACCTGATATCCCAAGCCTGGGAAATGCACATTTTAGCTAGTCCACCCCCCTTTCCTTAATGCTGCCTGAGAACTTAGCCTTTGCTGCCACTCTTCAGCCTGCTGCCACGTCCTCAGGCCCCTCTGCCACCACCACAGTAGCCTCGCAAAATCCCACGGGGGGGGGAGGTAGAGAGAAGCTCCCAAGGCCTGGATCAGCTCCCTTTGTTGCGCCCGGCTGCACACGTCCTGTTAGTCAGCACGCTGCCAGCCTAATGAGAGATACACAGCATGCTCCACTATCGGCCTCAAACCGGCCAATCGATGCAGTGTAACAGCACTGAGACTACCCAATGCAAACTGCATCCCCAGAGGGATGCAGTTTCCAAGCTACAGCCAGCCCGACCGCTTCCCAACCAGTGGAAAAGACCCACCCACCCCCCACACCACTGTGCCTTCTCCCCTGAGTGAAGTGGGGACAAAGGCCCCCCACAGCGCACAGGGGCACTTAGCAGGGGAATTATTTGAAATCTCATTATTTTGATAAAGCAGTCTCCTGATTTTGAAGCACCACGAGTTTTGAACACTTAGAGCGCAGTCCAGTTCTCATTAAAGTCAATGTCTCAGATCCCATTGGCTTTACTTGGTGAAGACTGTACCCTTAATTTGCTACCTCTGGGATAAACACAAGTCTGAATTTAGCAGGCCTGTTTCATTACAAACAGTGCTTTCCATGAGCATTGAAGCCACATTTCTTTTTCTGAAAGCAAAGTGATATGAATTTTTAATGAAAATATATTTTAGCTCATTAAATATTTTACAGAAATGTGACACAAAGAATTGCAGAAACCCCTGCAGCTTCACTCTCGTGTTGAAACCCAGCAAAAATCTCAGGCGATCATTGGTATGGGTCAGGCCTTCCTGGCTTTTGAAGCAGGGGGAGATCATTAATGTCATGCAGACGTATCCACCCTGTCATTCCTTCTTGCATAAGAGATTGGTCAGATTCAGAAGCTAGTATTATTCTTGTGTGTAGTCACTCAGATATCTATCCCTCAAATCCGGTCCCCGTTTTTGCCTGGTTTAAGGCAGGTTAACTCTACACTGGACTACGTTTTGCTTGGTAGTTTCAGGAGAAGGTCATTTTTCAACGTTAAGATTAAATCTATACCCAATACTCTGCCTTCATTCTTTTGTATGTCCTGGTCAAATATCCCATTTCAAGCTATTTTTGTTTTGTTTTTCCTGGCAACAAACCCCTCCTGTCTTAACTAGAAATTAGGTCAAGCTACAAAATTCAGATTCAAACAAGGATTACAAACATCCAAGAATCAGTGCATTCATACTTGAGGGTTTATTTTGACCTGTTCAAGATAAAATAAATTTTAAAATGTGGACTTTGAGTTTTGGAGGCATAAACTTTTGGGAGTGCTTTAGTTCGGGCACTGTAAGAAGATGATGAGCAGCAGCAGGAACAGGCCAGAAAACACAGTACCAGTAAACTCTCCTTAGTAAATGCTCCTTTATTTGCACATTATCACAGTAAACAGAACATCTGTATCTTGTGGCCTCAGGTCAGGCCCTACATCAGACCTTCAGCTTTGAGCCTGATCAGCACCCTGGACAGCTCACCAAATATTTCCAACTTTGCTCTGTGGGATAGCTAGGCAACTAGGGTTGAGGTGAGAGGAAGTGTTCCCATTCCCAGGGAAGTACCGACCTTTTGGGGGCGCTTGTGAGTGTTCTTTGATACTTTATCCATCTCCGGTGGTTTTGTGCTTCCACCACTGTTAATATTGGTGCCTGTGATTTTTTTTCATTTCCCATAAATTTTGTCACTTTACGGTACTATTTTCTCACTTTCCAGCATTTTTTCATCATTTTTGTCATTGGGACCAGGACCAGGAGTGTGAGAGAGAGGTGAGAGCTGCAAGCTGGGCTAAGGAACTAGCAGGGGCTTGAAATAGACAAGGCACTCGCAGCCATAGCAGACAGCAGTCCCAGCCTGGCAACCACTAAGCCTCATGCTGTGAAATTGGCAGAGCAGCTGTAACAGGGACAGGCTGTGCGGGTCTGCCTGGTTGGAGAGTGGGTGATAAGAAGAGGGAAGGCAAGCACTGCTGTAGTAAGGGACAGTGCCTGAAATCCCTGACACTCTGGCCTCGAGGGTGGCCAGGCCAGCTGAAACCCTAAAAAGGGGAAATAGAATTCAGTTGGGGAGACCGAAGTTGGTGTGGTGAGGCAGGAGCCAGGCTAGGCTCTGCCTTTGGCTTGGAGGGGCTAGGCCTAATCAGCAGGAGAGGATATCTGGCCACAGGAGGGAATTGTTCCTGGCCAGTGGGGCCTAAGGGGGCTGCCTAAAGGTTTCTGTATAGATCTATGTGGATATGGACTGTGTATTGCACTGGTGAAGTATTGAGAGCCCTGCGTAAATAAAGGCACTTTGGAGTTGAAGATCGTGTGTTGTCTGGATTCTTGGGTGGCAGGATCCTGGAAAGATGCACCCCCAGGGCTCCATGCTGTCACAGCAGCCCAAGCCTTATGCTGTAGCAAGTACAAAGAGGGAATGGATCTTAAGTGCAGGGACAGAACCAGCAACTGTAGCCCCTGAACAGCAGAAGCAGCAGGAGCAGTCAGCCCAATCCCCTAAAGCCACTCTGCTGACTTGTCAGTGACACTGCTCTGATGCTACTGAACTGTCAGAGCAGGGAGCAGAGTGGGGAGATGTCAGAGCGGGAATTCAAGGCAGAGCCCTGAGACCTGTATTAACCAAGAAAGAGCCTGCTCGTGACATCTGCTTGTCCAGCTGACTAATGTAGGGTGTCAGGGAGATATCAGCAGGGTTTCTAGTTTTCCCTGACAAAAAATTGGAAATTCTCTGATAAAATCCCCTATAAAAATTCTCTGTCTAAAAACACCAAAAGCTCTGTTTTTCTGCAATTAAATGTAAATGCTAGTTTATTTATTTTATTTTTATTTATTTTTTAAAATATCTATCCCGTCCATCCTGTCACAGGCAGCTCTGTAACAAGCTGACTTTCCCTTAGTACAATATATATAGGTATGAGTTAGAACACCACATTTTGTTGTAATATTTTCATTTTAATGCAATTTTGCAGCTAACTGTCCCATCAACAGTTAAAAAAAAACATAACAAATATTGAAGGTCTTTGGCACCCCTCCAAATGCAGAGCACCTCTCCCACAGCACATGATTTTAGGTTGCTTCCCCAATGCTGCCTCGTTCTCGCTGCCTCCTCCTCTCAGCCTGCCCCCATACTACTCTGCCAAACAGAAAGGGGGACCATATATAGGCTGACACTTGGGGAAACTCCTATGGGCCCAATTAGGCCCAAGTTCCAGAACACCTGACTGCCCCATTCATAGTGCTCCTTCCCCACTCACACAGGAAATCTGTGGCACCCCTCCAAAGGCAGAGCCCCTGCTCCCCACAGCACATGCCTTCAAGTTGGTTCTCCTCAGTTCCACTCCACATCCTTGCTGCCCTGCGCTCGCTGTGTTCTCCTCCCGAACCTGTATGTTTTTGCCATTATCCATGAAATCATCTGGTAAAAAGCAAAATCTCTGGTTTTCTCTGGTTTTCCATTGCAAAGAGAAAACTAAGAACCCTGGATATCCATAAACGTGTGTTACTTCCGTACTGTGTCCATACCATTGGCTGAGGGTGCACCATTGTGAGTGCCAACTGTCCTTGAAGTTGCTACATTGAGGGCATGAAGCCGTGTGCGTGTGTGTCAGTTCACGGTCCCTGCCCATAATTATGGAATTCCATCCCCTTAGATATCCACCTAAGCCCAAGCCAGTTCATCTTCTGGAGGAGATGTAAGACCTTTTTATTTGGCAGGCAGAAATAGGGTTCAGTGGGATTGGGTAGAGGAATTTGTGGAGGAGGATTATGGGTAGCAAGTGGGGGTAAAGGGTGGGGTTGATGCGATGATGGTGTTTTAAGGCCTTTCAATGTATTATTTTATTTTTTGCTTTTTAAAATTTCTATGTTGTGAGTCACCCTGAGTCTTCGTAGAAGTGTGGGTTAAAAATGTAAACAATAAAATAATAATAAAATAAAATATAATAATTCATGGGTGCTCTGTGGATTTGCTGAGGATAAGTCAGGATACGTTCCTGAGCAAGTCTGTTTTGCTCTGTGGGTTGCTCCAGGGTTTGTGCAACCTAATGTAACACTTGCCCCCATGTTTAGGTGGCTGGAACAGTGGCAAGCAGTATGTAGAGAAATATTCCCTGATCTTGAGAGCCATGCAGTAGTTAAGATGTGTTAATTGGTTGTTAATCTAAAAAATTAATTGCTACAATATATCCATAGAGAAGTTCAGCAATCTCGACAGATCATGAATGAGGAGTCAGACTATGGTGTGGCTGATAGTCAGTCACTAATGGCTTTGAACACAAAGTCTATCACCTTGAATTACCATAAAGGCAAAATAAGAGCAATCAAAGTTGTGTAGCACAAGAATGATGGCTGTACCTTTTAGGCTGTTTCTTTTTACTGCAGATCGAGATTTTGGATGCAGGCCTCTACTATTAAAATCAGTGGAAATGGAGTAATTGGGGCCGATATCATGCCCGTGGACTGGCGCGCTGCATACTTGGCGTGCACATACACATGTACAAACTATGTGCACCCCCAGCACAGGACCCGCAGTATGCATGCAAACTGTGTGATTGTACATGTGTGCAGCTGCATGCGCAGGACATGGGATAGTCCCCACTGAGTTTTTCAGTAGTGAAGGACTGAGCCCCTTATGGAGGGAGGAGGGGGGTTGGGTTGGGGGAGGGGGGTTTGGGACGGTTGGGGAGTTTGGGGGTTGTTTTCATTTTATACTGTTTTTATGGACTTTTAAATATGTTTTTATATATGTTTCAATATATATTTGATATGTTAAGTTTATATTTTATTTGTAAGCTGCCCTGAGCCTTTTTTAGGGAAGGCCTAGGGCAGCAAGTTGAAGCCGCCCTGAACCTTTTTGTAAGCTGCCCTGAGTCTTTTTTAGGCGATATAGGCCATGTTAATATTTATTTATTTATTTATTTATTTATTTAAATTAATTAATTAATTAATTTTTGTTTAATGTTGCTTCCGTGACTTATAGTAATCCAGTAACAATTGTGTAAATACTTGATGAATCTTTATCCAAGAAACAGAGGCAAAATCTCCTAGTAAGCCAAATGCTGTTTTGCCAGTGATCCTGCCTAATTGTTTAGAGTTAAAGATGCATCCATCATCACAGGGTGATTTCAGACATGACGATATCACAGTGAACCACGCTCAGTTCCGCGTGGTGGCTGTGATAGCAGCACGTCTGTTGCGGTGTTACGGGGTGACCCCGGCAGGGAGAATGACTAGGGTGATTTCGGTACGGGGCCAACGTCTGAAATCACCCACAATCATGTCCATCAGTATATGAAAAAAAATATGTCATTATTAATATGAGGTCAATATCTGTTAATTGAATGTAACAGTTCCCTCTTTCTGATAGCAATTTTTTGGGTACTGCATGTTGTGGGCTGCCCAGCAAATATTCTGAATTTATTGCACCTTAGAAATAAGTAATGAAAAGTCAGTTGCCTTTTGTTAAAATTAAAAAAAGTTTTTTCTCCAGTTCATGTGCACAGAGATACAAAGGAAGAACTTACAGCGGAAGAAATTTAGCTTGGTCAAATGGAAAGGGAATAAGACCTCAGACTTGGGGTCTGTGAGAAAACAGCAGGAAATTTACTTATATATACAGGTTATACCCCGCCTTTTTCCTCCCACCCCCGAAATCCTATACCAGTCCACATCCCCTCTCCTGTGCCTCTCATACAGGGAAATTTCCCACCACCAACACACTCCTCCATCTCTCACCGGGGGGAGTCCTCATCCATCCATCCCCAATCTGTAACCCCGACTCCCCAGCCATAATGGTAGGGCTGGCGCTACCATTAGGCTACTCAGGGTGCCGCCTGGGGCAGCAACTTGAAGAGGGTGGCCCTCTTGCCCCCCATCCAGCTGTCCTGCTACTGCAACTCTGCACTGGAGGGGGCAGGGGAGCAAGAGAGGTGCCCCTTCCCCCAATCTAGTGTGGAGTTTAGTGGTGGGACTGGCGGCGGCAGCAGAAATCAAGCCACTAGACTCCATGCTGGATCAGGGATGGAGCACCTAGGGAGGCAAGTTGAAGAAGGTGCCTCTCCTGCCCCCCTCCCAGCTGTCAATAATTGCTGTTGCTGCTGCTTTGTCTATCTCCCTCTAGCTGTCACCAAGCTTCATGACACAAGTGGCGGCTGCCCGAGACTATCTAGGGCAGCAAATATCCTTGCACCACCACTGCCTGTAACCTCTGCTCTCACGTTCATGGTCATACCAAATTCCTTCCCATTCCAACCTTTCAAAATTCCATTAAAATGCAAATTCATTTTCAGTTACTACTTCCAACTATATTGAAATACACATTACCTTTACTCAGATGTCCCTCTAGTGTCTGTCGCTGCATCACCCTTTCGTATCTCCTCAGAGTGGCTCCTACCCTGGGCTCCCTCCTCCAGGCACAGCAGCTAGTTTTTAAAGCCAGCAGGATTGTTGGTGAGGTCTCTTGGGAGGGCAGGGTGTCCAGCTCATTACCCCAGCTAGGCCTTATTCCTTTCCCTGCCCTGGGAGCAACTCCCAGGAGAGGTCAGATGATAACAGTCCAGGGAGAATAGGCAGCTGTGGCAATATGCAGTTCTCAGAAGAACTTGCAGATGCTTGCTCTCAGAGACAGGATACTGGGCTAGATTGTCCATTAGTCTCATCCAGTATGGTGCTTTTTATATTCTCATGTATCTTGACTTCTACTACAACAGTTAGGGGGAAGTTCTCTGATTGATTAACTTATTTAAAAATTTGCTGTGGATATTAAAGTTTCTCGTTTACACTTCAGCTGCAGAAATGTATAGATTATCAGTGGCATTGTTAATTGGGTGCATCTTCCTCTGTCCCCTCCCTCACTCTCCCTCGTTTCTCTTGCTCGCCTAACCGCCTTCGACCCTTCTCCCTCGCTGCCCCTCATGCCTGGAACTCCCTCCTTGCCCACATCCGCCTTACCACCTCCCTTCGCTCCTTCAAATCCTTCCTCAAAACCCACCTTTTCCTTGCTGCCTTTCCCAATGCCTGTTAGTCTTTCCCCTTACTCTTACTGCCGGCCCTCCTCTGCTGACTGCTTCCACCAACCTCTCTGTAAAGCAAGCCAAGCACACGCACCTGAGACTTCGCATCTGCTTGAATGTTTGTTTGTCTTCTCCCCTGTCTCTCCCACTGTCCCCTCTCCTTGTCTCCCCCCCCCCTTTTTTGTCTTTTAGATTGTAAGCCACAGGCAGGGACCATGTCTAATTCTAATTCTGTACAGCACCAGGTCACATGACTGGCGCTATATAAATGTTTATAATAATAATAATAATAATAATACTGTAGCATCTGCTGCAAGTTGCACAGAAAATATTCCATCTTTTGATTAGGTTGATGCTATGGAATTTTTGTAAACATTTAGAACACAGAATTTCACAAAATCTTTAAATATAATTTACTAGTTGCCACAAAGTAATGCTGATGCTACTATTTTTGAATTTTGCATATTTCCTCTTAAAAGTTCTTTGTTTATGTCTGCTGAAGAGAAGAAATGATTCTGCAGTTTATTTAAGTATGCATTTCATCTAGAGCATTTAGCAAGCCAAAGTTTGAATTTGTTTCAGATGAATGAACTAATGAATCATCTGATCTAAACAACAGCATTTACTAGTAAGATAATAAGAGATAACAATTACATACACAAAGCTTCTTTAATTTTAATTAGTAGTTTTAAATTAGTTGGGAGCTGTTGACAGCAGAAGCAAACAGCTTTTCCAAAATAATATTTCTGTGCAATATAAAGACCAGAGTTTTTATCAGTATAAGAAAAGAGATGAAAAATAATTTAGGGAATTTCAAAATACAACTAAATAAATTCGAAGTATACCCACATCTATACTATTTGAAGCCTTAGTGGTACCATCTCAAAAGGTATATAATGCAGCTGGAAAGGGAAAGAGAAAGGGCAACAAAAATCCAGGGTGAAAAACTGCTTCTGTATAAAAACAGACTAATCATTTCAGGGTTATTTTGCTTAGAAGGAAGACATTTGACGGGGTTGGAGGCCGGGGAGAGATGAGAGAGGTGTATAAAATTCTGAATGATGTGGAGTGATGTCTTTACAGCAGGCTGTAACATGGCAAATGGATGCTTTAAGAGGCACAACAATTTCACCTGCCATATAGGCCCTTTTTGCATGGAACCCCCCCCCCCGCCCATGTGTGGGCAGTGGGGGGGCATCTGTGCGCGCCTACGCTCCGCCCACCTCCACCCATTGCCCACACATGGAGCAATGGGCACCAATGGCGGATGTTCCATGTGTGGAGATGCACTTCCATGTGTGGAGGTGGGTGGGCATTCAAGCAACAGACCACCCACACACCACCCACGCCTCCACCCATTCTCCCTCCACACACCGCCGGCCCATGTGAAAAGGACCATAGACCTGCTTTCCCCTAATTGGGTGGTTAAGTGAGAAATAAGCTACATAGACCTCGGCTACATAGTATGGGTGAAATAAAAATTCTGCCCATGGTCCATTTTTTATGACACTGGATGTTTCACTCATCCAATCAAAAATTGGGATGGACAGAATTCTGTTCTGATTTCTGATCACAATGAATAAAAAAAATAATCTTTTGGACATTTTTCTCATGCACAAATGGCCCAATTGGGTGTTTTGGGTATGGGGCCAACGGGCCCCGTAACGTCTGAAAACACCCAATGATCATCCAGTTTATTGGTTCCAGGTCACCACCAGATGGGAGGACCTCAGTTTGTGACAGTCTCCTCTCTGGACCAGGGATACTTAATGCTCACCTGAGTGCAGGTCTCATTGGTCCAGTTGCTCCTATGCCAGTTCTGGTGCTCTCTTCCACTTTTGCCTCTACAGCCCAGTTGTGGAGATGTGGAAGATCATTTTCTGCAGCTGTTCCAGGGATTCGGCCTTCTTGTGCTGACCAGCCTTTTCAGCATATGCTTGTTAGAAGGCTGTTGACTTATGCAGCCCCAGGTGTAAAACAGAACCTGCCCACTCTTGCTTTCATTACAGATTGTTATTGGTATAGCAAAAGCAGCGCTTGTGCAGCTCCTGCTCTTTTGTAATGACTGATAACTATTGGAAACAATTTCCTAACAAATGGGAAATGCTCAGTTAACTAGTTGACTACCTCCGATTATCTAATTTTTAAAAAATAAAATACAAAACAATTGCGATACATTAATGATTTTAAGAAGAATTGGGTCATTTTAATACGAATGAGACACAAGTAAATATACAGCCATGGCTCCCACAACATTACTAATACTGTTTCCAAAATATCACCATATCATCAAGCTTATGTAATCATAAGAAGGAAAAGGGATTTTAAAGTTCTTATTAAAGCGGCATGATATATTATTTTGGTAACAGTGTTTTAGTGAATGGGAATATTACTAGTATAAGGAGAATAGTTTTATAATCTGTGGTCATGTGACTGTTTAGAGCTTCATAAGCCAAGTTACTGACAGGTTATGATTTCCCTAGATGAAGGGATATATTTCTAATTTTGTACCGTGTTTAGTAAATCTTCTAATGCCTGTTCAGACACAACAGTCCTCATTAGAATATCTTCAGGGACACATAAGTATATTGTGAGAGAGATATGCTGAAGGGATGGGTGAACATGGTTCAGAAGGTCAGAGTTCGGCCCGAACTCAGCCTGTTCGAACAACCGAACCCGAATCCAAATACAAACTGACCAAACCGCACTCAATTCCGAACGTCAAAATGACCGAACAGTTTGGTCAGTTCGGATCGCGTTTGGGTGAGTTCAGGTGGCTAAAATGACAAAAATGTTGTCACTGGAAGGCTAAATGTAGCAGGGAGGGGGAGTCAGCTGAGGAGCAGACTTCCAGGCACCAGGGGTGGAGGGTGGAGAGGCTTGGAGTAGCAGCCAGCCTGCCCAATTACCATCCCTTTTCGCCTCAGACCATTGACTTTGCAGTCTGAGATTGGCCATGGGCTAGGCTGCAGGGAGCCAATGGGGCTTGCGGTGAGATGGGCGCAGCAAGAAAGAAAACTGATTGCCTCCTCCCTTCCCAACACCTTCTGAGCTAGTCACTGTTCCTGAACAGCAGGCGTTTCAGAAGGCTCCCTCTCTCCCAGCAGTTTTTGTTCCTTCCTAATCCTAATCCATTGCCATCCTCCTCCTATTTCACCCATCCAACTCATTTACCTCCATATTATCATTTATTTAGGTTATATTAGATAGATTTAGTTGTTATTTTTTGTTTTTACCCCTCCCTGTGTTCCCTGTGTTCAATCTTCCTTCCTCCCTCCCCCCTCCATTGAATCCTTTCCCCTCTCCCTCTTATTCCATCCTGATTCCCTTCCCTGTTTTAATTTTTGGATTTATTTAGAGTAGGAATATTATTAGATTGATTTTCATTTCAGTTTTGTACCCCTTCCTGTGTTCTTTGTGTTTCACCCTGTGTAATATTGTATATATAGATAGATAGTTATTAAATAGACAGTTACTAGATAGATATACATAGCAGTTAGGTTAGCTATAGATATAGATAGAGATACAGTGTGTTTGTAGGACAAGGCCTTTGTAGTTAATTATTAGGATATTCCATTTAGTTCAATAGGTTTTAGAATAGAAAATAGTAGTTAGATTTAGTGTGTATTTAGATTGCTGTATTCACGCTATCTGTATTCACTGTGTTTTTTCTATTAATTTTGTATTCCATAGCAATGTGTAAAATTTTAGGAGGTTCTAACACTGGGTAAAAACAGACATAGCTGCCTGTCATGGGGGACCTAGCCCAGGTCAGGAACACATGTTCAGCTCTAGGGTGGCCAGCTTTGGCCCAGTTGAGCAGACCATAGCTTGGGCTGTAACCTCTGAGTTGTTCTGAGGTCAGAGCCCTGGCTAGCCACCAACGTGACCTGGGATACCTGGGTCAACATCTGGCAATGCCTGCCCACTGGAGGCCATGCCACAGCGGGCCAAGCCAGTCCACAGTCAATGTTTGTTTTTACCCAGTTTCTGTGACTGAGGGACATATTATTGTACATTATTGCTCCTTAAAACACATTTGTAATACAGTTTGTGTATTTGGACTAGATTCTTTTCACTGCTATTACTCTGTCCTATAGTGAATGTTTCAGTTATATGACGTAATTGAAGGGCATGCTTCTACTTTCCTGTTTGCATTTGAACTTTCTTAATTTCTAGCCATTATTTTTCAAACTCCAGCATGAATGCACTGATTGCTAGCATGTAAACTTCAGCAAGATTTTTTTAGCAATAGATCAGCAGGAAAAATGTGTGTGATTATATTTATGGCAATGCATAACATGTTTTTGACAGATTTGTAAGTAATTTAGTTCACAATTTCATTAAGCAATCATGATTTTTGGTTGGAGGCCAATGATGCTATATTGTATTTTCAATCTTTATCAATTTGTGATAGATGAGGTTATAACTGACAGTTTTCTAGCTCAAAATATCTCTATTATTCTTGACTTCGGAGTGTTTTCCTCTCTGTTGGGTCTCAAAGTCCCTCAGACTTGTTGCATAGCAATAAATAATGTGAGCTCTCTGTGCTATCAAAGCGAGGCGAGGCCCGTATTATTCTTTTACTTTAATAAAAAATAATTTAAAAATGTATACTACCCTTCATTGCAAAGGTGAACATTTCATACCACAAGGGAAATAATAGTACCTTTTGTCGGTCCTGTTGTTTATTAATAATAATAATAATAATAATAATAATCCCAAACTAGACAAGCCCAGTTGACATACTAAAAGCAAAAGGTGGAAGCTAAGCAGTTCATATGATATCTTCTACTGGGCTGACCAATCACAGTGTGTGCTGTACTTCAACATCCAGTGCATTAAATGCCTTCATTTTAATTATGTTGGTGAAGTTAATAAAGTTTAATGTAAGTGAATAAACTTACACAGAAAAAAGACTGTGGCTGAGAATGTTGAATTTACCCTGAGGTTTCTCCCAGAGAGACCATTCCATTTTGGATCTCTCAGTTCTTGTTGTGAAAGAAAAATCTGTACAGCACCTCGAAAAGACAGACCTGGAGAGCAAAATGCATAACTCTATTGGATACCAAAACCAATGGAATAAAGATTTGGACTTCATAAACCACTACAGTAACACCATTTGTACATGCACCTGTTGTTTCCTTTCACTGTACTGAAACGTTAACTAACTTTCCTACTACAACCACTCATCTGACAGTCCGCACCCAAGTTCTGGCTATTCTGAATATAGCCTTCATTTATTTTATTATTTGATTCTTGTTCTCTCTCTCTTCTCCTCCTACTTATAGTTTGTACAGTGTTACTAGGTGTATGCAGTGCTTTACAGTCACAGCTTTTTTAGAGACACGTCCCTGCCCAGTGGACTTCCAATCTAAGATGGACAATGGAGAGGGCAACAGATGGATAGACAGACACACAAATATTCCCATTTTACAGATGGGGAACTGAGGCTGAGAGGTTGTGACTTGCCCAAAAGCCACCCTGTGTGTTTATGGCTAGGGTGGGAGTTCAACCCTGGCTTCCCAGGTCCAAATCTAGCACCTTAACTACTACACCATGCTGGCTCTTCTCTTCTCAAGGCAAGCAGGCTCTTCTTCTCTCGAGACAGGCAGTCCTTCCTGGGACCCTGGGCTGCTCCCCCACCTCGTGGAAAATAGGCAGTATCCCAAAGTGTTACAGGGCAACCTGAGTCTATGAGAGGAGCTAGCCCAGGCTCTACCATCCACACTACCTCAAGGAGGGAGAGATTTGGATCTGCTTCTCTCATGAATCTAGGAGACAAGTTAAGTTTTTGTTTTCATTTTTAGTTTCATATCATTTTTACATTTTGGCCTTCACACAGGAGGGTGCTAGGTTAGGTACCCAGGAAGAAGAGTGGATGGTGGTACCTTTCTTTAAAATTGTTTTGGCCCACTGGTGTTGGTGGACTTACTGCTTGGGTATGTCCCAATAAAGGACTGCCTGCCTTGAGGAGAGAGAGAAATTTGAGGACTTATCTGGTGAATTTTCTTCTCTCCGAGAGGTATGCAGTCTACCCCACTCTGTCTGATCTTTAGGGTTTCGGGACACAACCAGAGGCAGGTTGGAGAGGTGATGCCATCTTTCTCCCTGTGTCCCCCCCCCCCCCAATCACCCTCCACCCCTACCTTGTTGTTTAGGAAGGTTTTGTCACATTCCAGTTTTTTTTTTCTTCTTATGGCATTCTAATGTTTTAAGTAAGTCTGTGACTGCTTTTAGATGAGCAGCCAGGGAAGTACATTCTGAAATGCTCCACTAGGAAAAGCTGCGCAGGGTGTGTTTACATGCACCGGAAGTGGCCACCTGCCATAGAAATCGGCGGTGCGCATGGCCTCCCATGACCTCTTTGAAGATGCGTTCTGGAAACCCGAGATTTCCAGAATGCATCTTCAAAAAGGCTGTGGGAGACCGTGTGTGACGCCGATTCCTATGGCGGACGACCACTTCCAGTGCATGTAAACGCACCCTGCATGATTTTTCCTAGCGGTACATTGCAGAACATGCTCTCAGAAAGATTAGATGGAGAATTCACCTGGTAAATCCCTACATTTTTCTTCCCACCTACATTTTATTTAAGAATTTGAAATTCTAATGATTTCCTCCATAACAGTGTATATTGTCTGTTGCTCCCACTGTCACCCCCCCCCCACTTCTACATGTCATCAATCTCTCCCTTTCCACAGGCTCCTTCCCCTCTGCCTTCAAGCATGCCACTGTCTCCCGCATCCTCAAAAAGCCCACCCTGGACCCATCTGATCCCTGTAGTTACCAGCCAGTCTCCCTTCTTCCCTTTGCCAAATGGAAATTCAATTCCGAACTCACCGAACGCATTCCCTTTGTCTACTCCCGCTGCCTGGACCTCCTCTCTACCAACTCCTCCCTGGACCCTCTCCAATCCGGCTTCCGCCCCCTCCACTCTACTGAAGCTGCCCTGGCCAAGATCACCAATGATCTACTTGTCGCTAAATCTAAGCACCACTACTCCATTCTTTTCCTCCTTGACCTCTCTGCTGCCTTTGACACTGTTGACCACTCGCTCCTCTTGGACTCGCTTTACTCTTTGGGCTTCCGCGGCTGTGTCCTTGACTGGTTCTCCTCCTACCTCTCTGATCACTCCTTTAATGTCTCCCTCCCTGAGTCGACCTCCCCCTCCCTCCCCCTTTCGGTTGGGGTCCCCCAAGGTTCTGTCCTTGGCCC